>RCAB01000027.1:0-297100 GCA_003640385.1 Setaria digitata | reverse complement strand
CACTCGTACCTTCGCTCAACTGGAGCTCTGTTCAGGTGGAGAACGTCAGTCATTGCATTAGAGGGTACTTTTTCCAACTGCTGATTAAAGTTCAGGTAGATAGGTAGTCGTGGCAGTATAGAGGGAAATGAAGAGAATGGGAAATCGACTATTTTGGCATTGAAGTTTCCTTGTCCAGCATAAAATATATATACAGTTATATAAATTACCGTTATTAGTATTGGAGAATTTTTTTTTCTTTTTTTTAAGAGAGAGAAAGAAGGAGCAAGGTAATGAGAATCCTGCTTATACATAACTTAAGGTGATTATCTAGATTGATTTCTACTACTTTTTACTCTTATGATATCGGCTTCTTGAAATATGAATGAAAAATGAGCGCTTTATACTTCACTGAACTATTAGCTAGCATATTTCTGGCCTTGTCCTTTTTCCATTATGTTGTTGCTCTTGATAGTTTGATTATTTGAAATGTTATTTTTCAACGAGTTAGTGAAAGCTGGTACGATGACTCTATATATTTGCCCGGAAACTGGAGATGATGGTAATGATGGGACGGAGTTGAAACCGTTAAGGTGATTTTTTTTTTTTTACTCTTTTTCTAGTTTATTTCCCTCTGAAAGCCTAAAACAGAAAATATCGAAACCAAGAAAAAAAAAATGACATCTAATTTCTCGAGTTTTTAAAATTTTTATTTTCGATATGCAAGGAAATGCAAAATCTGAAACCTACAGGACTCTTCTGCAAGCGATGATAATTACCGGGTCGCCGAAAGGTGATTTCTTGGTAAGGACAGCGAAGGATGGCAGACTGATATGGGAAGCTGCTTCGAAAACCGCATTAAAGAAATATCAGAAACGCTATGAGCAAGAAATGTTAAAAAGCAAGAAAAATGTTGTGAAGGTAGAATTTGCTCTTTTGAAAATTAGTGCTAGAGTTTAGTTTCGGGAAGGTGCAACACATGTATGATAAAACTTCACAGTGCTTATAAGTGGGAAGTTGTTGAAACTTGATTCATTAATGAATGGACTAAAGAATTTGCAATTTCATTTAGTAAACATTTAATCAGTTACTTTATTGGTAATAATTCTTAAAATTTTGATCAAGGATACGCCAGAAGAAGGGATAACAGCGGCTCTTGAAGAATCGAAAAAAGTGCAAATAGAACTAGATAGGAGTTTGTCATATCTCACTGATCTGAAAATTCGTCATCTTATCAAGCACCGGAATGAACGTGTTTGCATCAGAGGATGGGTTTATCGAATTCGTCGGCAAGGTGTGCTGGATTTTTCATTGGTTATCTGTTAATATGGTTGATTGTGAGCTTTTTTTTTTTTTTTTTTCTTTTCTTAATCATGTGTTTCTAATTCATAATTATGCATGTTTTAAGCTTTTAGGGAAGTCATTGATGTTCTTCATTCTGCGTGATGGAACTGGTTTCCTTCAAGTAGTGCTTATGAATAAGCTGGTTAGTTTTTGCTATAATTTTGTTAGCTAAATTTCGATGAAAATTACAGAGAGTAGAAGTTATATTGCTACTTTTAGTAATCTAATTCTTTCAGACTTAAAATTTTCAATATAAATTTTTGAGATGGGCCTTGTTTTTACCAAAATAAATTACTTTACAGTGTCAAACGTATGATGCTCTTACATTGAATACCGAAAGTACGGTAGAGATATATGGTGTAATAAAAGAAGTTCCGGAAGGGAAGGAAGCACCAGATGGGCATGAGTTAATAGCTGAATTCTGGAAAATGTTAGGAGATGCACCTCCTGGAGGTATCCAATGTGTTTTATTACTTGTTTCATTTTATTGGATTGTAGCAAAAATTCTTAAAGGATCGGTACCGTTTGAGCTCTTCAAGAACTTGCATGGATTCTTGTGGTACATTATTGGATTTAGCTAAATATGTGGGACATAATATATTTATGGTCTTTATATTGCTTGTACATGTTAGACAGTGGTGTAGAGTAGCTTCTTATTAGTCAGGTAATGAGATTTTGATTTTGGCAGATTCACATCGTTTCAGGTATTGATAACGTATTGAACGAAGAAGCAGGTGTCGACAAAATGTTAGACAATAGACATTTGGTGATACGGGGTGAAAATGCTGCTGCTTTGTTGCGTTTGAGAGCAGCTGTCACTCGAGCAATGCGGGAACATTTCTATAATGCCGGATATGTTGAAGTTTCGCCACCAACTTTAGTTCAAACACAGGTTAGATAGATTTATCTGGCTACTAAAACTACTATTTCTATGGTAGATAGCGTTCAAATAATTTGCCGAATCTCATTAGTTCATAAGGAACATAATTCATTTTTCCAGGTAGAAGGTGGATCAACTTTATTCGGACTAAGCTATTTTGGTGAACCGTCGTACCTTACGCAGTCTTCACAGCTTTATCTCGAAACTTGCATTCCTAGCCTTGGTGACGTTTTCTGCATCGCGCAATCTTATCGGTTTGTATGAATGGTATTATGACAAATTATTAATAGTATATTATTATTAAATGGCATTAGCAGTAGGGAATTTATTCAAATTAAAATTTCAGGACTATGAGGTTACGACAGGTATTATTAAAGAAAATAAGTTTGAGTTAGAGATGAAATATAGTACTTGTGAGTGATGAAGTTTTGCGAAAACTATATTGATGATGTTAATTAATTCCTGTAATATACTACTTTTTCTGATTATAAATATAGTATTTTAAGAGCGGAAAAATCTCGTACTCGCCGACATTTGGCGGAGTATGCACACGTCGAAGCCGAATGCCCTTTCATAACGTTGGATGATTTAATGGGAAGAATTGAGGAACTAGTTTGTGATACAGTTGATAGACTTTTGGCTAATGAAGAGACAAAGAAGTTATTGGAACGCGTCAATCCGGTTTTTTTTTTTTTTTTTTTCTTGAATTTTTATTTTTTAATTTCTTATATGAGAGTTTTTTTTTAGCACTATATTTTGCTACTGTAAGAGCTACTGATTTCTTTTTCACAGAATCAGTCGTCACTTCGGGGTAAGAAAACCCAACAAGTCAGTAATTTTGTATTTCCATGACATACAAGCGATAAAGTTATAAGTTATAATATAAGTTATAAGTTACTTCAGAAATATTTTACATTATTGTCTTATCATAAATCATTGTTGCTTTACATATTTTTTTTTTTTCTTTTTCAGAAGTTTGAACGGCCAGTTCGACCATTTTTAAGAATGGAATATAAGGATGCTATCAAGTGGTTACAAGAGCACGATGTTAAAAATGAATTTGGTAACAGTTTTAGTTACGGTAATGATATCGCTGAGGCAGCAGAGCGTTTTATGACTGATACCATCGGCAAGGTAATTATTGCTTCACTACTGGAAATTGCTTTTCGGATTGATAGTTTAGGATTCGAGTATATATCTAAGTTTAAACTTTGATGTTGTTAGTGTACCATAAATGTTATTTTTACATAGACCTTAAAAATTATATGGATTCGAATTGAGCAAGATAATTTTCGACGTGTCTTTCTATTTGTGAAATATTACAGCCTATTTTACTGAATCGTTTCCCGGGCGCAATTAAGGCATTTTATATGGAGCGGAATGCTCAAGACGATACTGTAACGGAATCTGTTGATCTTCTTATGCCTGGAGTTGGTGAAATTGTTGGCGGTAGTATGAGAATCTGGAAGGTGAATTTTTCAAAGTGTCGTTTAGCGTCATATTTCAGCAAAAAGAATATTTTTGAGTTTATCCCGCTCTTTTTCTTTTCTATTATTTTTACTATCACTACATATTTCAGAAAGATGAGCTTTTAAAAGCCTTCGAAAATGCGAAAATTGATCCGAAACCATACTACTGGTACTTGGATCAACGTTTGTATGGCAGTTGTCCACATGGTGGCTATGGGCTTGGCTTAGAGCGATTTGTTTGCTGGTTGACGAATACATATCACATTCGAGATGTGTGTCTCTATCCACGTTTTGTTGGTCGATGTGCTCCATGATATTATACTTCCGGATATTTGTCTTCTCAAGAATTCTTCGAGAAAGTTGTTGTTTTAAGGATATCAAAGTTGTGGACTTGTGAAGCTAATTACTATGGCATTGTTTTCTCCTTTCATTGATGACTGAATAAGATGTCAATGAAGATGGCTTTGCTTTGTTATTAGATTTATGTTCTTTTGTATACGTGTGGCGTTTTCTCTTGTTATTCTCCTAATTTATTAAAGGCATTACTTGATGTTTGTGCAAATTTCAAACACGGTTCATGCAGTTATTCGTAGAAACTAGTGGAAATTTGCATTGTGCGGGGTGCTATCTCAATATGAAAGAGAAATAAATGGAAGGTAGTTTTAATTATGTTTGTCTTTGTTTTTTGGTGGCTTCACATAAGGCGGTAGGGAACATCTGAATGGTGGACATTATCAGATTGCAGTTGGGTGAGAAAGTTGGTCAGTGGACGGTTGTTGGAAAGTTGGGAGAAGGTGGATTTGGATCAGTTTATAAGGTTGTTCCCCAGCGTTATGTCAGTGAGCTCTTTCATCATTTTCTTCGTGTCGTTGTAGTTCCATTTTATAGTTCAGGAACTGCTGTGTCAATAATTCTTTTCATAGGTTTCAAGGGGAAGCGAGATTTATGCATTGAAAACAGAAAGCTTAAAGGAAAAAATAAAAGTAAGTTCTTCAGCTTCCGCATAGAACCTGAAAGGAATATGTACGCTTGGAGTGACAAGGTTTGGCGTTGTACTCTTGACTGAAACTCCTTTTTGTGAATAGCTACTGAACTTTGGCTATCACGTCTTCTTTGTAGTGAATTCCTATTTGGTCCTTTTGCCCGATTCCCCATTTTCCTTTCTCTTAGTGTGTTGCAATGTGGTTTGCATTTTCAGTCACTGTTAATGCTTTGACCTCTTTGCTTTTGGTATTACTAATGGTTACAGCTATTAAAGATGGAAGTTTATGTGCTTAAATTAGCAAATGAACGAAAACGCAGGCATTTTTGTACATGTGAAGATACGGGCATATATAAAAAGTGCTTGTATTTGGTGATGACACTGGTCGGACCTTGTCTGCAGGTTTGTGAGCAAAGTTAAATTAAACGAGATGTAGAATGAATATCATCAATGACAACAAAACGCTGATAAGAATATAGCATAGGTTCTCCTTAGTCTTTATTTGGTAACTCTTTGACGGCGTAAAATATTCCGTCTGAACCACCACTGATGGAGTCTGCAGGTTTTGAAACTTGGGATTTGTTGATGAGATGCTAGCAGTTGCTGTTTGTCCTCACGCCGTGTTTGGTACTGGTAGTAAATAGTTATGAATACTTGTTTTGTATATCAATAAACAAACAATATTAATATTAGGATGTTCAGCCTATTAGTAAGTATAAGATTAAGATTGCTTTGAAATAGCATATTCTCTGAAAGTAGAGAATCCTTGATTTACACCACGTGAACATATGTGCTATTTGGCATTCGCAGGATATAAGAAAAGAGTTGCCGGAGAAAAAATTTTCTATGGGCTGTGCGCTATCCGTTGGAATTCAATGTCTGGAAGCGATCGAAGAACTTCATGCTATTGGATTCTTGCATCGGTCTTTCTTACTGCATTTTTGGAAAAGCTTCATCGTCTGAATAATTTTTCTCACAGATATAAAACTCTGTAGCCTTATTTCTTGTACTGAAGGAAGATGTGCGATTTTCTTTTTTGAGTAAACGTTTATCTGAGGATTTGCGGTTAAGGAGTTTCTCGTATGGAAATTTGATGAGAGCAGTAAAGCTTCCTTTGCTTCTTGCCCACTGTTCTAAAAAAGGCAAATACGATACAAATAATATTCCAGTGATATTAAACCAAGCAATTATGCAACGGGTCGTGGAAAACTCAGCGAGTTACGACGAATTTACATATTAGACTTCGGGATGTGCCGAAGCTACCTGGATGAGCATGGACAATTCCGACGTCCAAGAAAGGTGTGCAAGTTGCTTTTGAAATCAATTGATGTAAATTTATTATTTCATTACTAACAAAAATGTTAGTAATGAAATAATACTACAGGTCGCGATATACTCATCAGTTCGATAAAAAAAAACAAAAAGCAATTGTTGTCATAAACAAAGACTGAATTCAGTTCTTAAAACTAATAAAATGGAATATTTAAAGCAAAAGTGGAACTGAAGTAATGAAAGAAAATATGGCCTAGTCAGTCTATTAAATCAATAGAACTCAGTAAATTTGCAAAAATTCAATCTCTGTTTTGTTTTACAGGGAATTTACTTTTTATGCAGGTTATATGATTAAT
The DNA here is from genome assembly GCA_003640385.1 of Setaria digitata. Classification (NCBI taxonomy): domain Eukaryota; kingdom Metazoa; phylum Nematoda; class Chromadorea; order Rhabditida; family Setariidae; genus Setaria; species Setaria digitata. The sequence goes on along the minus strand of RCAB01000027.1, from coordinate 290,818 downwards.
ACTTTTTCCTTTAATTTGCTTTCCTACTTCAATATATGAAATGTTTCAAGACTTTTGATGTTTTATTTTGGCAGTTTTTTTTAAAAGGGTTTCCTAGGAAATTGTTGCAAACAGTGATATACAGTTAAAATCAATATAATGCAAGTTATGAAGAAGCAATACATTGGTTGTTTAGTGTACTATCAGTACTGATGTGCATTGTTGAAAAATTCTAAACAAAGTGCTTATGTAACTTATAAATCAAGCAAGGCGCAGTGCGTTGGATCCATCCGTAGACAATGCCTTCTGTGATTTCTTGATTGATGAATCCCAGGTCTGTAGATAGTAGGCTTTCGAGGAACAGTTCGTTATGCGTCATTATCTTGTCACATACGACGTGAAACATGTCGCAAGGATGACATTGAATCATGGCTTTATCAGCAAATTGAAGTTACACGTGGAGCCCTTCCATGGCGTTCATTAGACGATAACAAAGATGACGTAGCTATTTTTAAAGTGCATATTCATATTATGAATTTGTAACGTCTAAAATATGAGCGAAATAGAAAAAAATACCATTACTACTAGAGTTAATTATTTCTTACTCTGGAACCCTAAAATTGAACTGAAGCAAATCGAGTTTTTTTTAGTGATTGTTAGCTCCATATTTTATGTTGGCAATTTACATACTAAAGTTTATTATGCTAGAAACACATGTAACGCTCCAGGAACGATGTCGTTTTGAAGTAGGACTGCAGGAGCTCATGGGTGGTTGTCCTCGAGAATATGTCGAGATTTTACGTTACGTTGACAGTCTGCGCTTTTATGATAATCCGAACTACGACAAAATTTACAGGGTGTGTTTGCATATAAAAAATAATTCTATCAAAGGAAAATATTCTGAATTTCCTTTTTGAAAACTTAGTTTTAAGAATGTTTCTCTATAGCACATCCTGGAAGGCAGTTTCAGGATCTCAGAGCTTGAAAATTATTTTTCTAACAAAGTGAAGGGAAAAATAGTTTAAGTAATCTGAAAAAGTTATGGTAAATTGTTTTATTGGAAATTTTTTAGCTAATGAAGAGAGCAATGTCAGTGCAACAGGTGCAGGAGTTTCCTTACGACTGGGAAAGATCACTTAACAAATTAACTAACTCCGATAAATCAGAAACATGTTGGAAGAGGTTTTCTTAAAAGAATTTTGATCACAACGTGGCTATCAGGAAAACATAAAACGTTTTCTTATGGATTTCAAAACCCACTCCAAGTGTTTGCAAATTGCCATTTCTATTTAATCATGCAATCAATGCGAAATGTGTTTATGAAGTTTAGAGTTGATGATAACACGAATGTGTTGTACTGCGAGTATAGAATACAGTTTCATTGTTCGATACTAAATAGCATATTATTTATCAATTTCCACAAATATTTGTTTCTATGAATTATATTTGACTTTGAAGAATCTATCATGAAAATTTCAATAATGAAGAATATTTTTTCTCCATTAATAAGTAATCTCGTGGCAACAACAGGTTAATGGCCTGATAATTTTTAGTCTCAAAAGCTAAATTATCACTTTGAGAAGTTCAGTAGTAATGAAGAGAGGAAGGAATAAGAGTAGTTTAGAGGAAATTCTCCCTACAAATTTTCCTTTTGAAATCTTTAAATCCAGATTTCAGTGGTAGTCACCAAACATTTCTCATCTCACCGTTCGTAGCACAGTTTGGCTATTATCCACGTAAACAACGAACCTTTTAGCGGAAGCAAAAAATTAACAGATTGAGTGAGAGTGCTCAATTCGTTGGTTCGTCGAGATCCATTGAGTTTAGAAAGAGAGATCGAGAGTGCCTAGGGTACATTGTTGTAAACTAATCTCTCCGAGACTAAACGGGAAGCGCAGAGAAGGGTGGAGTTCGACTTCTTGAATTCTGAGATACGACCTTCCTCGTTCACCTTCAGTCATTTCGTCTTTAATAAAACAATCGCTTTCTCAAAGTGCTAAAAGTAGGCCCAATTTTGTGCCTTTTTTCTTTATTTTTCAAGTTGCTTTCCATTACTATGACTATATCTCTCACTTCACAATTCAATTTTCCTAATTTTTCAGTTTAAAGAATCGTAACTGGATTTTAAGCTTATTATTAGCAGTTTTAACTCGATATTTTAAAATTTGCTTCATTTTGTCATTAAAGCAAACCTGCTTAAATTTCAGTACTATCCTTTAGCAAAAGTTCAATGTCTATTATTTCTATGTTAACTGATCTGAACTAAATCACTTTCCACTCCACAAATTTCTGAGCTTTTGAAGATGTCGAATCCGACTTGCTAATAGCTGGATTTTTAAGCAATGATTTGAGCAATTGATCGCTATACATATACTCACTTAGTTCTTCACTTCCGTCACAATACTTTTAGTCTGAGTAATACAATTATCCAAGGTGAATTTGATAAATGGTTCCCTGCACCAAGCAATACAACCTGAACGCCCAAACTTAAGCAGTTTTGATGCTGTGTTTACAAAAAAGCGTAAGGGAGCTGAGAAATGAACTAACTGATAGCGAACCTTACTCCTCTGCTTGCTTTTCTCTGTCTACCTGTCCTTTATTCAATTTTTTTTAAAAGCATTCCGTTGATCAGCTTTTGCAAGTAGTGTTTTTTCTTAAGTGGATCATAACGCTGCTGTTGATGGTCTAAGCAACACAACATTCTGATTCAAGCAGTTTCCTAAAGTCTTATGATCAATTTTGTTGGCGTTCATTTTCCAGATGAAGACGGAACTCTCTCAATATGACTATTTGACTTCACTGCTCCAATTTTCTTTCTGGGAGTTTTCAGATAGTATTGCGAGGAATTTCAGTCATGACCTACACATTTTCGATCAATTGAAATTCAGTAGTTGAAGGGAGAGAGAACAAACAAAAAGATAAACCATTTGCTATCACAATTATAGCACCTATGGTAAATCATCACTCAGCACTCATTCGATTACTTGCCGGTTATATTCAGTTTAAAAAAATCCCTTTGTATTGGCCATTTCATAAGCAGAGTTTTTTAAGTTAGTAATATTGGAGTTTTTGCATCTTCAGTGTGTCAGAAGCCGATATAATACTAACTCATCATGGTTTCGAAATTTTAATAAATAAGTTCAGCTCAAGATACGAAGGATAGCGTAGTCATTTTCGAAATTCGAATTATTTTATTATAAAGTTGGCCTATAGAGCAATATCAAGTATCTGTTCTATTACTACCGTTGATGACAAAATGAGAAGTGCAAAAGCAACGGACCAAGTGGTAAAACAGGTTTAACAGGTATTATATCCCTTGTTAGAGATTATTTCTTTTCAACATTGCTTCGAGAGCTAACTTTCTCTATTTCGTTTTTTTTAAAAAACTAAATTTAAGTGTTGTAGGGATTACATCTGTTCGATACCACTAGCTGATGAAAACTGTTGGTCTCATTTCGCGGTCGTATTCGGGGTATAGAAAGCCAAATAATAAAGAGGAGGTAAGGGAAGCTAAAATCAAAGTGCGGAAATTTTAGTGAATCTTGCGGAATTAAAAACATCGAATAAATTATAGCTAATTTACTCGTTTGGACTTGGATTTCCATGAAGCAAATTTCTATAACTCAATCATATTCTTCAGTGGCTGTGACATCGACGAAGGTAAGGAATGAATGCTATGAACTTTCTGATATAATTAGTTATGATAAATGTAGAAGGGAAAAGTGGAAGCGTGTCCTAAAAGACTGTCATAAAATGAACTTGTCAGTGACTTCTTCTTGACTGAGACTGAATGATCAGACTTTGGGAGTTTTTTATAATCCACTAGTTGAATAGCTAACTAAATAATTTGCATGCTCAGTTGTTTATCATCCACTTTGTCGGATCGATTTAATCAAAGTTAGTGCGATTTCTTTTTTATTTCTTAGTTCATTTGGATTTCCAGTACAGATGACTAATGCTACTGCAGTTCCCCAAACTTTAAATAGCTAGTGGAAACACAAGCCGAAGATGAAATGATTCGTTTCATCCTTTACAAACTCTCAAACACATTTATCCAATAAACTTCTGCAAAACTATTCTTGACTTTATTTTTCAACTGTTCAAACACAGTTGACTATTTGAACCCGAGTATAATAATATTTCGTTATTCCTCTATTAATTTGAAATATTGTACGACTTTTGTTTTGGAGCGAATCTGTCATGAGGACGAGTATATATTTTAATTCTATACTGTTCACTTTATTGCTTCATTATATTTTGAGAATATCAACAGAAACAAACTTTTCATGACCAAAAGATGAAAAATATCTGGTAATCGATCAGATCCCAAGTTTCATCATTAATTAAAAATTTTATTATTATCTTATTTTTGCTAAAAGTGTATAGCAAAATAACTGTTCATGAATTGCATTATCTGAAATCAAATTAGAACTGACATCCACTCTTAGAACAGAATAGGCAGTTTGGTAATAGCCTAGGCTATTGGATAAGTTTAAATTTATTTGTAACTGCCATCAGGTGCACATCAGCTTTATTTCATTTTGTAGAGAATGAACCAGAAGTTCTGCTCCTTCCTTCTCTAACTTCAGCTTTCATCTTGCTCATTTGAAGTTGCTTCACATCTGTTCCTGATTCTGAATCAGGGATCGATCTGGATAGACAAACATTGTCTCAGCACACATATTATTGCTTAGTCACCAAGTATTCAATGTTAGCTGTATCACTCGTGTTATATAGCTGGCCAGCTTCAACAATATCTCTTTAGCATTAAATTAAAGCCAACAACTGATTCTCTCGAGTAACCACTGGATAATTTTGTTCCTTAGAATCAGTCATTCGATCTCCGAAACCAGCCAGCCAATGTGTCTCTTTCGACGTCATAAAAACAAAGCTGTGAGCTTGTAGTTTTTGAAATTCCACCAAATATCATATTTATTTTCACTTGACATTTTGTTTCTTTTAATTTTTAATAAAGCTCGTCAGTTGCTAGTACATGATATCTCTGTCTTTTTTGAATAAGTATTTTTATTGACTGTCAGAAAGAAAACTGCAGGGAGCAATTAATTAATTCTTATTAGAAAGCAAGATATTCTTGATGCAATTAGCTCACCACTCAAAGAAATATACAGCATATTCGATTAATTCCTACTATGTATTGCATCTCTATACCCTTTAGCAACAGAATGCAAGAATGGCCTAGAAATTGAAAATTACGCGGAAATATTACGATCAAATTTCATTTTCCTTATCCATCAAGAACCTGAATTTATAGTGTGAATATGACGATGGCAGAACGAAGTGAGTTGATGACAGATGCCGATCTGATCGATGCAATTCAAGCCCTTGAAAAACAGGAACCAAACGATGAAGTTAAAGAATTATTGAGTGAGTTAATGATCACTTCCACTCAGTACTTCATATTTTTATGCCTTCCGATCATATGGACGTTTAATTTGTTCATGCGGAAGTAGGATAATACAATTTTAAGGCTTTAGTTTGTCAAATATAATCCAATTCCAGCTTAACCTTACCGAAGGTGAACAACCACTCATTTCAACAGACATGCACAAAGTAAACTATTTATTATGTAAATTAACTTCTTCCACAAATGAGTCAAGGACTTTCAGCATAAAACTTCTTCACTTCATTTCTGACGTATTGATCGAAAATCAAAGCTGTTCACTTAACTGATCGAAAATCAAAGCTGTTCACTTTTCATTCCGAGTAGCCCTGAGCAAGAAAAGTGTCACTTAAATATATTTGTATAGTTCTAAATTATGTTAGCAATGCGAACTTCAAAAGTGCCTCGATTTAGTCAGCAGAGAACTTACTGAACTAAAAGAACATAATGTTTTCCAGATTCTGTTCATTTCTTGCAGAAATGATGAGCGAAAATCGAATAATAACGTGGGAAGAAGCTGAACAAATTATAGGATGTAGCACTTATAATAGCCCTGTCAAATCCTCATTACCTCAGCAAACTAGACCTACTGAGCCAGATAATGACACTGATGTCGACTGGTCAATACAGCAGTTACAACTCGATAATCCTAAATTGAAACAAATTAATTTAAATAACATGAAAGTGAGTTTTCATACTAAATTATTCGGAATTTCCAAAATTTTGTTTGGCTGAATAATTTAATGCACTTTTACTCGAAAAAAAAAATGAGTTTTTTAGCCTTGCAGAATAACAGAAAATTATCTTTTGAAATTACCAATAAAAGAGTCTCGAGACAAACATCTACTATCAAACCATAACTTTATAAGTAATAGGGTGATTGTATTGCAGCGTACGCCTATTCCTCAAGTGAAACGTCTTTTATCTGCGATAAAAAGTAATACACATCTGGAAAAAATTGCGCTTGCAAATATGGGTTTATATGATAATGACTGTGAGGTGTGTTTAAAATTTTATGAATTTTTGAAGTCGTTAAACAGAAAATTTTATTTTTAGACTTCTACAGATAACAGGGTGAAGTTGGATAAAAATAAGTTTGAATGGTCATCCTTATTACTAAAAGGAAAAGGCTTGTTTATTTCTTCCATAAATCAGAATTAGGTAAAGATGCCTCAGGAAACACAGAAAGGATCTCAAATGTTTATACTGGTCTTCAATTTTGTAGTAAGCTTAACGCCTCGAAGTACTTTTGTTCAGAGCTATATCTTTTCATAGTTAAAACTTTCAATTAACGTAAGAGATCAAAGGATGGCGACAAATTTGTATTAAACTTTCATTAATTAGTTTGGTTTATTACGCACGTATACATTACAGCCAATATTTGATGTGATAGCAAGTAATAAAACACTGAAATCAATCAATTTGGAGACGAATTATCTCAGTGGTGATTTCTTTGCACGATTATTTAAGGCAGCTTTAGTGAATCAAACACTTGAAGAAGTTAAAGCTGTTAATCAGGTCCAATTTTCGGTCATTAAAAGTTTTTATTTCAATAAAGATGATTCATATCGTATAATTTTAATTTCCTCATCATTACTTAAAAGTAGGAACTAATGAGATTTCAAATGAAAATGGCTCACATCTTTCAGAATGTTTAGCAACATACAGCAATACTTTATTTGAGTGTCAATTAAATGACTGATAAGTATGAGACGAGAAAATGCATGGATAGATGCGTTTCTAACTCATGAAGGGAAAGGCTTAACATTTATACTTTCAATTGTTATTTTGCCTGATTTTGCTTCTTTTAAAATGAAAATCACTCATCATCCCATTATCTTATTCATAATTATACCCTTACTGATGTATGTTTTCTGCTCTCATATCCTCAGTGACTTTTTAAAGTTAATGCTTTGAATTTCTCCGTCTTAATTTTAAAATCTTCTGAATAAGAATTACTCTTTTCAATATTTAATTAATGTTCCATTAAACATAATAGTTATTGGCGGACTATACACATTTTTACTGCTAAATATGTAAACAAGGAATTTTAAAAATTTTTTCCTTTTCTCGAATGTTTAAAATTTGGAAATGTCTAAAGAATTATTAATTATTTTATAAAAAAAATTATTTAGTCATCATTATTTCATTCAGGGTGTTACATTTGCTACAGCAGCTGAGAAGGAGATTATTGATGCCGTATTTCAAAACAGGGGCTTGACTAAAGTATCAATAAACCTTCGATTACCGGAAGGTCGACATAAAATCGAAAATGCGATGATCAGAAATCAAGAAATCAGTAAATTTTTTGATTTTACAAATCTTGAAAATACGAAATTTCGTAGAAAGGTAACGAGTGATTGTAAAACGACAAAGACTGAAGTAAATGGTACACAGAATGCCACGTTCAGGCCTTTCATCATACTCTTCCTTCCCGCTCTCTCAATTCCACTTGGCCTTTTTCTTCAGCGTCCCAATGATCAGTCTAGGAATGTTTTATAAATCAGTTGAATCAATGAATTGTGTAGATGCTTAAAGAAAAAGATTACAGAGCAATAAAGTGTTTTAAGTAACATTCTTTACTTCTTTCACCATTTCATTTAGTACTTCTAATGACACTCCAACGGCTGTAGTACCGTAGGCATTAGATATTCTAGTGGCTTTTCTCGACCTCTTCTATCCTTCTCTTCGATCCGATGTCTCGAGACTAAGGACAGAGAAGTGGTGAAGATGAATCATTGAACGAATAATTCTAGCCTTAGAACGCTGAAAATATTGTTAAAGGGAGAATACTGAGGAGACAAGCAGTAGCTGCAGCTCGAGAAGCAGAAGAGGCACAGAAAAGAACTGAGGAAGTCAATGAACCGGTTGTTGTCAAAGCGGAATCAAGAAAGCCTCAGCCGGTGAAACCTGCTATTCTGGGAAATGCATCTCACGTACCACCTGCAAGAAAACAACCACCTAGTATTGTTGGCTGTGCCAAACAAACCTTAACTGATAACACTGATGAAATACTGCCTGTTGTTATTGGAAATGTTGCGAAAAATCCCTCAACAGTCCTCTCGAAATCATCAGTTACCTTGTCCAATGAAAAAACCAAAGTACCGACTATCACTGATAGTGACATTACCAACAAAGTGTCTTTGAAAGCACCTGCACTTGCCGAATCATTCTCTGCTATTGAACTGGTCAACGTCGCTGCATCTAGAAAAACCGAACTGAAAAGACCGTCTACGAAAGCAAAACCAACCAATTCTATTACAGAAGCAACACCTATTAAATTAAAATCAAAGAAACTAGTATCAAGGAAGTCTCTGGAACAAGCAGTTCCGGAAATTGAATTGAACACAGAGGAAGTATATAGAAAGGTTTGCATTACTGTTGATTCATTTGGAGTTTTGAATTTGTCTCTGTGCAAGAAAGGGCACGATTTATGATGACTGTTGCCATAATTTTACTTCAGAAGTTCGATGTTTTAACAAACAAACATCTTCCGAAAATTCCATACAGTTCAATTTTATTTATGAAAGACATTTTCAGACTTCTGTGTCAAAAAAATCCTCACCTGCTGCGAAGGGAAGTCCTATTCTTTCTGGAATCGCTGAAGTAGCTGCTCCAGCATCAACGAAATCCGCTCTTTCAAGACGACAAAACAGCCTTATTAGCAATTCCACAAAGAACAATTCGGCAGTGTCAGAAATAACAAAATCCACTTCATTGATACCTCAATCTTTCAATGAGAAACCTGCGACATTGGGGAGAACAATTCGAAAGTCCTCCTTAGTTCCTCCCATTTTCCTTGCTGCCGATCAGAAAAACGGACCAGTGAAAAGAAATTTTTCGATTCCATCGAAGAATTCACCGGAGCGGGAGAAGATTGCTGAGAAGCTCGGTGAACTGAAAAGGTCTTCACTGACTTCCAATCCACTTAATGTTCCAATGCCGGTCTATCCTTTCAAAAGAGAAAACGCTTCAAAATCATTTAATTTCAATTAGATTCCAGACTTAAATTCTAAATTAAAGTTCCGTTTTTCGTTTTTCAATTTATGGTAATATATTTCTTATATAACTATTCTTTTGTATATTTACAGAACTTACAAATTTTTCTTTTATCTATGTGCTTTTATTAAACCACGAGTTGCTGCTTCACTTTCTGCATCTGTAAGGAACCTTAATTAGTCTTTCATGATCCTGATTAAATAATTGCCGTCAACCTTAAAGGAAAGTGAATCTAACGAAAACTATAAAAATTGTGCCCCTTAAAGAAAATTTTTGCAGCTTTTTCAGTCTTTACCTAATTTTACATACCAAAACAGCAGTATGCATTTTATTAAAATTTGTTACATTAAATATATAATCAACAAGTTCTTCCGACTTTGCATTTCTTAAAATCCTGAAAATTCGAAGTGCAACATTTGTAAAAATTGAAGCAGTCATCCAAAATAGTCCATCGAACTACAGCTATTTTTTATACATTTTGATAATATATTGTGTATTTGCATATTTGAGTTTGGACAAATTCTTTCCATCAAATGTGATTTAAAAAATTCGATTTTTCATTAAATTATGGTTTTAAATTATTTTGATTCAAAGGCCAATCTCGTGTTTAAATTGATTCTGGAATTTAATTGAAGCCAATTGTATATAATCTTCTGCAATTTCGGGATCCTAAAATCCCAGTGGATTCCAATTTCAAGAGTTCACTCAAAATGTGTTTTGAATTGTATTGTAATTAAAATTTGGTTGGTTTTTATAGCAAGAATGAAGTAAATAGCAACTATTTAGACAATTCCAGCAAACCAAAATCAGTCATTCATTAAACTTTAGCGCTAGATCTTGCCAAAGTTCCAGTAAGACTGTTTCGTTAAGTCCCATCAATGACTTAATGTTAGAGAAATATGAAAAAATAAAAAGGAAACAGAACGTTTCGGTGTCTCGTTCATTTTTGTTCTTCAAATATATTGTTGCCTCTTTGCTGATGCCATTCCTAGAACAAATTGTTATAAGTTTCATAAATATTAACTTCCGTTTATCATTTCCAAGCCAATTTTGCGCTTTTTTTTTCGTTTGTAAAAGCATATGACTTGAGAGCACAAATAACTCGAAACAGAATCTGCCAATGATAGCCAAACGCCTGAAGTTGCAGCAGAAGTGATAACAACGCCGGTCCAAACTTGGTCGCACACTGTTCAGGTTCTTTTGATTTTTTAATGCAGACAGGTTCTTAGATAAGCTAAGAAAATTGCGCGAATAACTCTTTACCTAGGTGAGTTAATTAATCCTTTTATTGATAAGTGACACTGTTTAAACTTCGTTCGTTCAAAACCAAATGGATTTCCTTGAAATGACTATTTAATTATTGTGGATAGATGGCGCGATAACGTTAACTTATTAAAAGAGATGGTTGATCAGTGTAGCGAGAAATTGCTTTATGAGTTGAAATTATGATTTGAATCCTGCATGTTCCTTTTATTTTATTTGTTGTTGTTGCATATGAGTAAAAACATTTCCACGTTTTTACGTGTTGCAAGTAGCTGCCAGTCAATTAGGAACTCTGCTAATTATGAAAAGTTTACTTAAGCAAAATGGAGAGGAATCTTTTAGAGAGAGAAGACAGCAAAGAAACAAAAGGGGAAAAATAAGATGTTAGATTGCTTTTATGATCTGAATCAAAAAAGTAGGAGACGTAGCGAAAGAAAGAATCATCAATTCAGCTCGGCAATTGAAGAAACAATTTTATCGGATGGTAATTGAATTGAATTTCGAAGTGCATTATCATGCAGTAACTATCCGAAAAATTATAAAATAGTTATCAGTGAGTAAATGACTTCATTGTATGCAGTCCGTGACTTCCAGCCCAGTCCTTTTAAACATAGGTTTTTCATTGGATGAAAAATTTGTGAAATCGTTGTATTTTCATATTGCTGATTGTTTTACTTCAATTTTTTTTTTTTTAAAGGAAAATGACAAAGGATGACATTATGATCGAATGGCGCAAGCAGCGTGGAGCTGCAGCATCGTCAAGCGAAATAGGCCGACGACCGCTTCATGATAACAGTAGCGCTAATAATTCTGAAGAATACCAGCCATCTTCTGAACCTGGTGAATTAGCAGAATCTTTTTACAACTTCCATTCAATTTTTTGGACTGTTTAGTTTTGGTCTGGGAAATTTGTTCAAACTTGAAGCAGGATCTCCATCCAAAAAAAGACTATTTTTATAGTTTTTTTTACAAAGGAGTCGATAATTTGCTGCAAACACGGCTTTAAATGCAGTGACTATTACAGTCAAGTAAGAGTTTCTTGGGAAAGTTTATAAAATTATGATTGAATTTTACTTTACATGAAAAAAATTATTTTTACCAAATGATATTGCTGGCATTGTTTATTAACGATAGTATGATGATTGTGACATTATACGAACAGAGCATTCTTTTCAATAACTATCTATAATATAGAATCATCACTGTAGCTGTGTAATGTTGTTAGTAGTTCCCTCTCTAAAAATTCTTGAGAAATTCCTGTACGAACATCGTGCTCTCATATTTATAAATACAATTTTCAGAAATTCAAAAAGGAAATTTGCGCACTATGGCCAATAACTGAATTACTCGATCAGGTTGGTCAAGCCATAGATCCGATATTTATTTGAATTGCACAAAAATTATTATTAAGTTAGTGAAGTTTCCGTTTTTAAAACTTAACGGATAGATGTGCCGTGATAAAAAATCATGAATCTCCTCACTTAATTAGTTTACTGATCTACTGAATTTTCATGCTGAAGGTGAAACCAACAATCGCAAGTCCAGCCATTTCGACGCCAAACAAATATCGAACAATGCAAGAAAGTAATGAGTGAGAAACTTTGTTCATATTAAATTTGATCAAACTTATCCAATAAATTTCTGTTTAAATTTTAAATATGCATCTATACAATATGACACTACTACTAGTTTTCCACCTTCTTAATAAATTGCTATTCATAAAAATATATTAAGATAAATAAATTTTTTGCAGTATTCAACAGAAACTGCATACAGACAATCAATATGAAAGTATTTTTATGAAGTACGAAGAACCGATGCAGCAGGTAGTTGTAAGCCTTAATTTTACTTTCATCGGATTTTCAATTTTGCCAACAATTTGTAATTATGAAAATTGAACTATTAATTACCAGTATTTTATTAGAAAACAGCAATCGAAACTAATCGTGAACAATTACCTATATCGCTGAGGAATAATGCGCAGAAAATTTTTCCAGAAAATATTTCGAAGTTGGAAATACTATGTAGGTTAGCATCTATGTTTTGTTTATGAACATCTTTAAACTTGCATTAATGAACTATTTGATCATCACTGAGAGAAATTTATTCACACTACTGATTTTTTGAGCAATATTTTTACTTCCAGGTTTTATCTAGGGCAAAAATCTCGGTCATCTTCTATTCTGTTAACAAAGACTGCCCAAAGTTTCCGTCTCTATCATGAGGTAAAATTTTGTTTCGCAGCTTCTAGATGACCGGATGACTCCCAAAAACATAATGTGTAACTTTTGCAATTCATCTCTTGTATTTCAATTCAGGTTTTTTATTGAGACAGTTTAATCATAAAAATTAGATACAAATATTTAAATTGGTTTGTTTTCTCGAGAAGCAAAGTAATTTCTGTTTATTTGCACGTTTTCTAAAACAGTGAATTTCAGCTTCCAGAAGATGTTAATAATTTAAACAGCTTGAAACATTACGCTCCTCTGTACATCATTTTTATAAACAATGACTTGGAATACAGGTAATCCATTTCATATAAACAGAAAAGAAAAATACGACTTCTCGGCTCTGTTGAAGAGCTTCGTTCATTTCTATGCCGTTTGTGATTGTCTAGTAATGCAACACACAACAATTTGTGAACGGAAATACTTTGTAGTCAAATGACTTGTAATACATAGAGTACCAACAACCAATGACAAATTTGAGGCATTTACCTGTGGAAGAATGTTTCGTGAAAGGAAAAAGAAGACTGTTTGTGGAATGCGGGGATAAAAACGTTCCACTGTTTAAAAAACTTGAATACCTTGTCAGGCATTACGCCAATGTATCCGGATATATTGACAGGTTGGTGGTAGTAGTCAATATTTTCGACGTATACATCTGAAAAAATAGGCTACATAATTCACATTACCATTAAAACTACTAGCTACTGTTTAAGTGAGATGAAGCAGCCTACGGAATCACACTCTACTTTCAATTCAGTTCACTTTTCTCCCATACCTGCTTCATGGAACTACGGGTATCATGAGAAGGTCCATGCACCTTTAAAAGCATTCTGTCCTCATCAGTCCAATGCTTGACACACCCAACTGGCAAATGAGACCATCGATTTAAGCTAAATGTTAATAACAATTCAGCCAAGGGAGAAAGAGTCGTTTCCCGGACAATCCAAAGAGAACGTCACCTCTCAAACCTATTTCAAATATGTGAATTGAAAGTTTTAATGCATGAGAGGAAGTCATCTTCGATCACATCTTTACTCAACTCATTTCATGCACATAACTGCAACTATAAATTTGGAGAAAACACTGCGAAATAAATAAAAAACAAAAAAGCATAATATTTTCCTTATGATTTCAAAAAATAGAAACAATTGCCTGAGGAGCAAGGACATCGTGAGATCACTGTCAATTATTGATTATTACCATAGTCATCAACCAATACCTCATTCAGTTATTATGCTATAACGATAACAACCACCAGAAAAGCAATACATGAAGAACCAATCATAAAATTAGTTCCAAAAGCAATAAAAATATATAATAGAAAAAAAAAAATGATTGTATTAACCCTCTGAAGCGCAAGAAAGAATTTATAAATTACCGGCTTGGTCGATAGACTAAAACATACAACTTGCAAAATAAAAAATGTAAAAACTGTTGAATGAAAGGTAATACTAAAAATAGAGTTAAAATAAATGAAATTTACAACAGGCACGATGCTCGACAAACTTTTTTGTGCTTGAAACATAGCAAATTATAGCAGCACAGGTAGACATTTTCATTAGCTGAATACACGCAAAAACTTTTCCTTCAAATTCAACAACAATTATACAAAAATCTTTTCGATTTTAACAGTAATTTCAACAAAAAAAAAAAAAAAAAATACTGTCTTATTTAATAAAGTAAAATATTAAGAGAATCGACCTGCACACATCGCACAGCGGTGAGGTACTGGCAACGACCGGGCCGCATCAAAATAGGGCGAGAGACCTAAAGAAAATTCCATGCCACCAAAAAATGATAACCACATACTTCTGACAAGACTAAAAATATTTGAACTAGAAGGATTAGACGGAATGGGCTAACTGGAAACGTAGCTTTTCAGTGGTTCATTACCACCACGACATACGTAATGATTTAAAACTGGCAGTATAGCACTGGCATAATGAAAATACTTGACAAAAGATCCAGGCTAAAACAACACTTCAAATGGACTTTAAAACGAGTGGTCCCTTAGTAACTTTGAACTAATAACTCACAATTATCGTAAACCAAACCCTTTAGAAACTTTAAAATCTATACTTGACTACAACCGAAAAAATACAGAGGTTACTGGCAAGTTTTGGACAAGATTACGCTTACTACACAGAATTAATAAATACAAAAAGTGCTATGAACCATAGAAGGGTCATCCTTACGAAAAACATGTTAATTGTTGAAATGGATGCAGATCAATCATCGCTTGAAAGTGCTCCATTAGTATCGCGAATTCTCTCTGGAGTACCTAAAAAACGAAAAAAAAAAGGAAAAAATGAAGGATGGCACTGCGGTCTTTCGGCAATTTCTCAAAGCCTAAAAAAAACCTTTGCATCCAGTTTTCAGGAAATACAAAAATTAAACTTATTTTTAATAATGGGAATATTAATAGCTCACATTGTTCCCACATGCCGCATTTTTTATTGCGAAGCCTTTCTAGTAAACTTTTGAAAGGATCTTCAAGAGCTTTTTTTACTTCACCACCATCAATTCCGTCCATAGAGCTCGAGCTTTCTTCACTACTAGATGAACTTATATCGTAATCATGGTGCTTAAAGATATAATTAAATTATATTTAGTATTAATGTGAGTTAAACCAAAATGAGATATATTATTAAAGAATATTAATTAAAAACTTCAATGTAACACTACTACTTTAAAAAGACAATCTAGCAGATTGAAGACTGATGAATTATATGGCAAACCCGTTTTAATACGATAGTTGTGTGAGTATTCAAATGTACTATATGCTAAATCATTAGTTGTTAAAAAATGAATGGGAATAAGAAAGAAGACTGGTTTTCTCATTTGACTTACACGTCGACATGCGACGAAGCGATTACTGTCAACAGTGACACCATCAATTCTTCGCTGTTTCGAATATCTAAAAATTGCTGAGTTCACAAGCATAATTTATTCTCATAGAACAAAACCTAATTGTTAGACACAAAAAATTCTACCTCGTAGATTCGCGATCACTTTCAGAACTACTATGATCCTTGCCAGCGCGAGACTGCATGCTATGGTGTGATCTATTTGTAGTAAAAGAATCCTTTCTCTTTTCCGTCCGAAAATCATTCCTTTTCCGATCCTTTGAATCGTCGCTGGAACTTGAAATCTATTTTTTCATTTGAAATTTTTTTTGGAACAAGAATTAATCAAAAACGGACTTTAGTTATCAAATTATAAAAACAAACATTTTGTGCAAGAAAAGACATCCGCTGACGAACTATTTTTAAATGAACATTTTAAGCTACCTGTGTCGTCGACTGAGATCCCGGTCGTAACATGGTATACGACGATAACTACGTTTCCTAGTTGATCGAGATGACCGTGAATATCTTTCCCGGTGAGGTGCTGAAGTGCTAATTTCTACTTTTGCATTGGAAGCATTTCGCTGAAAATTAACAAAAATGAAAATTGATAAAATATGCAAAAATCCAAACTAGTAATTTATATATAAAACGCACCGAACCAGAATCTGGAATGTTTTCGGATCGTTCCGCACATGGATACGACGGCAAACTACAACGCTTATCCCGATTTCCATCAGTAGTTCGACCAATTTCTGCAGAAGACGGTAAACTTCGCCTTTTTTCATAATCTCCATCATATTCACCAGATGAAGGACAACTGCACTGTTGAACTGGAGGTTTCGGAGGAAGGAAGAACTGACGACTGAAGCTGTCGAAATTCTCCAACATTGATAAGATGTCGCTCACCTGGAGTGTTTTTTTTTTTTTTTTAAATCAGCCTTTGGAAATAAAATGGCAATAAATGTTTTTCTAACCTCTTGAGCATACTCTGGCTTTAATAAAAGCTCTTCACGAATTTCAGTTAAAATTTGGCCAAGTTTATTCTTCCCTCTCCATTTTGATGGACTGAGTGCATCCGGTTCGTTGATATCCAAACCTAAAATATTATAACAGTAAATCGACCTTACAGGTGTCAGTGATAAGAAAACATTCAAACAATTTTCGACCCAAATCTCAGGTATGGTCGACAAGCTAACATTCCATAATAAAAGCTTACCAATACCCCATTCCAAATCAGTAGGTGAACATTCCACTAGCGTACTGCCATACGTATAAAACAGTTTCTTCCGTAACAACGGATTCTGTGTATATTTCGCAAAATTTCCTCTTCTCATTACATCACTGCTTATTTTGTTCCATCTAATTTGTAATAAAAACCATTTAAACACAAAAGGAATATTAGGTTTAAAACACCTAAATCAATTCAGATGCTCATGAAAGTACGGATTCGTTAAGAAGAATCCGTACTTTCATGAGCATCTGAATTACCATTTTGAAAACAATATAGTTGAGAAAATGGGATTTCACTCCACCTACGCCGCCATATGCATTGGAGGCTGTTGGAAAGCATGCGGTAGTAACAGAAAAGAATAATCCGGAAGCGCAAACGAAATTAGGGTGAGCAAATAAACTCATGAATTTAGCTCTTGATAGTTCTTAATGTTAACAAAAGCTATCTACTTAAATCAAAACCACTTTTTCGATTAAAATTTAAACGAACGCTTCGCGTTCGAAATTCCTGATGTTACGTGAAATCATCTTGATTTTCCGCGCATCACGTTCATTTGCTATTTGCTCCGCTGTTTCATTATCTCCAGCGGAAAGCGCTTTATGGTACCTGTAAAACTACACTTAATATATCTACTTCCTAGCACTTTTAAATAATTAGAAAGAAAACGCAGCCTAATTAGAACAATGCTTCCTTTGGTACTAATTTGTGTCTTCAGAAACATATCAAAACCAAAAAATTCAGGAAAAACTTTAAATCAATCCAATTTATGTAACCAAATAAACGGAAGTAAGGATAAAACTAATTATTTATTCTTAGCTACCCACTATTCAGTGACTTCTGATTTTGACTTCTATAGCATTTTCCTCATCCTCAGTCTATCTTTCTTGTCGTCAAAGAGTTTAAAAGAGGGTTAACTAGGTGTCGAAAAGTTCGAGAAACTAACATGTAGTACTGTTCGGTGGAATAGTACCACCTTTCTTCTGGTTTTCCATTACCGATATCTTCGAATACTGTGAAACGACAGGGATGAAAATTGGAAAATGGACTGCGTATAGTAAAGAATAAGGTGAATTTTTCACCGCTTTCGGTTGTAACAATATTTGTCATTATTATCACTTCTCCAGTAACAACCCAGTCTCATATCCACCATATACAACGGCAAGTTAACCTGCAAATAACATGCGACAAGGAATCAATGATGGAATTCGTTACAGTACAGAGTATTTAACAACCTTTTTCCTCGTCTCGCCTAACAGCATAAATGTCTCGCGGCTGTTTACGCAATAACTCTCGCCACTGCACACTCCAGAAGCCGTACGTTAATGTCTAAAAGCAATCTCGATTACGTAAACTTGCATGTGCTTCGAGTGACTTCGCGCATCAAGAAACGCCACCGCTCGATACCAAAGTTCGTTCTAGACGCAGTGAGCTTGACTCGGTCTCCTGAATGACTACAGAAGCACGCACCCTTAAGCACCGCTCACAGCCAACTGCAACACCTGCATCTGGTAAGTTCAGAACGAAACGAACTTCGAATGCCACCATCATGTCAACCCCGAAAGGAACGAAGCAACTCGCACCCAAAACACACGAACAAGCCCACTACACACAACTCAGTAGCAGTCTCTCAATCCGACCAAAAGTATCAGAGTTACATATAAACCGATATGTCACTCTACGAGTAACACAATGAAAACAAAGAGGTCGCTTCCTGGTGTGTGAGTGGAGGAGATATATATGGGAATCGTCTTGAGTCTTGTAACGAATGGAGAATGAGATGTGGTGAACAGCAGCCTCTTTTATTTGAGTTTTTTAACTTTTTTTTTTGCGTCATGAAGGATAATAGACCAGAATGTTATAGCCATCAGCACCGTGATATAGTAATCGTCTCCGTGATAGCATGCAGTTCATAATATTCAGCGCTGTCTTTTTAAGAGATACCGTTTGTTTTTTGCTTGATCTGGATGGAATTAACTGTGCGAAACCCCAACAGTAATTTGTGAGAACCTCTATGCCAGTTTTTCGGTTGTTTTCAAGAGAAAATGACGTGGTCGTATTTAGTCCTAGATGAGGTTAACCACATCTCTTTCAGCTTCAGTCTCAAACAATCCAGTCGAACTATCTTATCTAGTGGCTGATCCTTTGAAATTCCCCTCAGGATGGCTAGAGTACGTAATAAAGTAGTTATATTCCGTAAAGCCAATGATCAGAATAATTGTGGGGCGAAACGTCTTCAGCCTACTGAAACTTTCAAGCTGTACGGACGATGTGCGAAATCAGATTGGCCTCGGTTGGCATACCGATTATCTCTAGTGTGGTGCTTATCATTTCAGGCATCCTGATGTTGTCGCTATGGATAAACATATTACTCAGTTGCGTGGGTGCATATATTTCATACCATATAATCCTGGAATATATTCCGGTTTTTGTCAAACGTCAAATGTACGGAAGGGACCGGTGTAAGGTAAATTGTCTTTCACATCTCCTACTGTATAAAGAAATCAAGAATGGTTTTTCTCGTAATCAAGAATTTTCTCCTGATCTAAAATAGATTACCAGCATTGGGGTAGGCATGTCATAAATTAAATATTCGGAAAAGTCTCGGAAAGAGTGTGATGTTATTTTATCATTCTTTACAATAGGCTGGCTAGATTCGTAAATTCATGAATTCGTATTTTTGTTTTGTCCATGATATCTTCTGTATCCTGTACTAATAGTTTTCAACAAATATCTGTTTTAGGCCGATAATATTCCTATACCTGAACCGATTGGTGTCATATCAGCAGCCGTTTATCTAATTGTTATGTTTATTTTTATACCATTTCCGGTTTATGAGTGGTCACAGTATGAGTAAGTTTTATTGATATATTTAAAAATTTTATGGAATACGTGCATTTGCATTTGGCTTCTGTTTCTCTTGTTTGAAAGCATTTAAGAATTTGCAGGTCATCTATTCCGCATCAAAAATTTTTAATGTTCTTATCGGCACTTACCGCGATTTGTTCGGCAGTCTTACTGGGTTTCGCAGATGATGTTTTAGATTTACGGTGGAGACATAAACTTTTATTTCCTACACTTTCATCGCTTCCATTGCTCCTTGTATATTATATATCTGGTAAAGTTTTTTCCTATTCATTTATAGCTGTAGCTGTACCGTGAAAGTTTTTGCTTTCTCTTGCAGTTCATTGATTTAGTAAGTATCATATACTTCTAACTATGCTCATATTAACTGGGTTTATGAGTTATTGTTTATCCCAGAGACATCTTTTTCAGGTTCTTCAGCTACGATTGTATTACCTTCATTAGCTCAACGGTTTTTTCCGGTGGATAAATGCATTGACATTGGAATTTTTTATTACGTTTATATGGGTATGATGGTGAGTCTCCAAAAATTCATGGAATATTATTAAATTTGTTTCGTTTTCCTCAAAATATTAATTTCCATTTTTTCCTTTTTGTATTCCAATAAACAAGCAGTAATAATGCTTGCATGTTATACTGTTGCAGGTAGTGTTTTGCACAAACGCAATCAATATTCTGGCTGGGATTAATGGGCTTGAAGCTGGACAGGCTTTTGTAATAGCAGCTTCTGTTGTTATTTTTAATGCGATCGAAGCAAGTTTCCACTTTAGAATTCTCGGTTTCACCGGGCACTGCTGAAAACCATGAAGGAACAAAAGACGGAGTTCCATGTTTGGAATTAAAAATTAAATTTTAAGAGTACTTGCTCTGGATTTTAAAGGTTTTGGCAGTAATATTTAATTAAGCTTATAAGCTGCTGTATTGTAATTAACAGGGACATTCTTTACAGTCACTTGGTTCTTTACATGTAATTAATAAATGTGCACTTCTTTGTGTTCGATATATTTTTCTGTAATCATTAAAAGTAGTCTTTATAAATTTTTTTATAAATAAAATCTCTATAAAATCATTATTCAAAGAATTGTGAAGTATAGTGAAGATCAAATTAGGAAATCCGAATGAATATCACCACCTTCTTGCAGTTATTTCGTTTGGATCCATTGGTTTCGTGGTACCACTCACTCTCTCTGTATTTCCTATTACCTTTCTTGGGAACAACTTCTGTTCTGCTGTTTTTCAATTGGTAATTGCATTTGATTGTTTTTTTTTTCTTTCGAATAGTCATATTTTGTATTTGTCAGTCTTTCTTCCCAAACTAACCGTCTTTTTTACTTTTGTGCAGTTTTTCATTTTTTTTTTTTTTTTTTTTTTTTATGAATTTCAAGTAACCAAGCATAGGTATCCAGCAAGAGTTTTTGTCGGTGATACGTTTTGTTACTGGGCTGGAATGACTCTGGCATCAGCTTGTATCCTCGGTCATTTTAGCAAGACTATGGCGCTTTTTCTGGTTCCACAGGTAGATTTCAATTTTCTTTACATTATTTTTATCTATCGATTTATTTCGTTAATTTGCTACTGATAGTGCATATTATATATTTAAAGTTCTTTTAATCTTTGGTAACTACCAGCATGCGTAGCTACCGAAATTTTAAGAAATATCGAAGGAGAGAATATGAATGCAGAATACTGTCTTTCCTAAATAACTTTATTTCTGCATTCATTCTACGCTCAAATTATTGTTGATGGAAATTTAATTTTATCATTTTATAATGAACTCGGAAATCAATACTTCAAAAATAGAAAACAGAT
This sequence comes from Setaria digitata, assembly GCA_003640385.1. Classification (NCBI taxonomy): domain Eukaryota; kingdom Metazoa; phylum Nematoda; class Chromadorea; order Rhabditida; family Setariidae; genus Setaria; species Setaria digitata. The sequence goes on along the minus strand of RCAB01000027.1, from coordinate 269,197 downwards.
GGGTAGTATCATATTTCCTGAAGTTAATCGTGATATCTGATACACTGGAAATAACTATAAACACATTGCTTTGCAGGTCATCAACTTTATATATTCAGCTCCTCAGCTTTTACATCTTGTACCCTGTCCGCGCCATCGATTACCGAAGTATAATAGCAAAACTAATACCGTTGATATGAGTACCGTCGAATTCAAAGAAAGTGGTCATATTTTTCAGTCTTTCTTTTTCGTTTAAGATCTTTGTTGCTCGCTGAGATGAAGGATTTTCCGAATAATTTTAATTGTCACGAAATCCACGCTTACTGAAATTTGTATCCTTCCAGGCCACGTATCATATGCATATAAAGTCCTTAATTAGTGGTGTATTTTTTTGTTCCAGACATCAGATATTTAACCAAGATAGTCCTTTATTTTCTGGATGTATGTGGTTTGTTACACAAGAGAATTATTGAGAAGGATGATGCGAGGTAGGAGTTTTTTCTTGATATTTTAACGTGGTTATTTTTGCGGAATTAAATACTTGGAATTGAAATTTTTTTAGAGGCATGAGTGAGAATTACAGCAGGTTTTCCGGTTTTCCGTTTTTTTTTTTGTCTGGAGGAGGAAAACGAATGTGTTGTAATCTGTTACACTGTATACATATATTTTTCAATCTCTTTTTCACTTCAGGTGGACTGTTATCAACAACCTAACGCTACTGAATCTGATTTTAAAATTTACTGGTCCAATGCACGAGAAAAAATTGACACAAGCACTTCTAATATTGCAAGTTTCATTTTCAGTTTTGGCATTTTTTATTCGATTCTATGTTGCATATCTGATGTATGAGGTCGTTTTATGAGTCCTACACTTTAAATTTGGATCTTGATTTGCTCAGTTCAAATCAGCCAGAAAATTGAATTCAAAAACTCGTCAAAGTTGCGAAGGATTAGCATGTGATTAAGATGATTGTGATTATCATGTTGTGATCAAGAGTAATAGTATGTTTGGAATTTTGTAATCTTTTTAAAATTTTCTTTTCTTTCAAGGTGAAAAGGACGCCAAAGTTCTTTTGTTATGAAATCTTTACGATCTCAATTTACATTATTGGCAGTATGCATTTGTTTTGTCTGTTTATCCTAGTAAACTGGATACATCCACTATGATTCATGCTGTGATATTTAAACATGTTTTAATAATGCATTAGTGACAATGCGAAAACATTTTTTTTTTTTAAAACACTTTCAACTCTTGATACGTTTTTGTCCAGATCTGAAGGAATACACCTTTGCGGTCTTATGGAGAGCAAGAGTAATATCCTTGTAACTTTGTGAGATTTTTATTCTCGAAATATGTCTTTTTTCATTACTAAAGAACTAGCACCTGAAAATGACTGTTTAGATTTTTAAAAAAATTTTCAGAGCAGTACTTAGGACTTAAGTGTTAGAAATTCAATATTGCTTCTTTCTCCCGAAATTCTTAGGATTAGGATATATGCGTGCAACACAAAATCATGTATTAATTTGTAGAGAAACGGAAAAACCAAACTAGTAAAATTGATGGATATTCGTACCAGTCATCATAGGTGAGAATATTTGCACTTAAATAAGGTCAAAATGATATATTTGCTCTGTCCAAGTGGCTTCACTCATTTTCCTCTTCTCTGTTTCCATCGATTTTTCGTAATATGTGACCCGATTATTGCGGTCCACAATAATAATAGTATGCGACCTGAAACTAGATAGGATAGAGGAAACATATGACGACTGCATTTGCTAAATTCGTTAAAATCTTTAGGATTTTGTAAATGGTCGCTTAAGAAAAGTTAAATTTGTTATATTGACATATTACCAACAGACCTAGTACCGTAAGGAATTCCATCGGGCAGTTTCACAAAAATGGCAGTACGATATTTGCAAATCTCGCTAGACCGACCACAGCGACTCTTTAATTGATCATCCGGAAAACATCTGGAAAGACTGCTCAGTCTCACACAACACAGGCTATATAGTTGATTTTCGCAGAAAATAGAGAATCATCAATCCTGGTCTTTTACACAAATTCCAAGATCATTTATAAGGAACAGGAGAGTTGAAACAAACGATATTTACGACTAGGAAGGTTAGGTGGATTGTTCATTTTATTTACCTTTCCTTTAATTTCGCCTCTTGCGGTTAAACTTACATGGATTTTATTCATCTTATGGGTACTTCATCTCTGTATCAGCTGAGCTGATATCGGTCATATAATTGCAAACAAAACAGTGAGAGGACGTCATCTTTCAATGTTGCAAATATAATTGGAAAACTCACTGATATTTATCAGTAGCTAACTGTAGAAGTCGTTCAATAATTTCTGCTTCCGAAAGATTTTCCTTGTTTATTTCCTCAACAATGCTTTCCACTTTTTCTATACCCCTTCGAACTTTTTTAAACGGCTCACATGGTGGACTGTTGCTAAAACCGTAAATACCTGTAAATGATCCATATTTCAAGAAAAGGAAGGGTCGCAGGAAATCTTATGCAATTACAAAACTAAAACTCAATAATCTCTTGTTATAAAGTGTTTAAATAAATTGAACCTGGTGGGTAGCTGGTAACTTCAACTTTGTCATCCGGCTGGTATACTAGCCCTGCCACTTCATACTGATCATGTCCATTTCTGAAATTCTTTTCAACTTCAGTAAATTTAAGGGAAAAATCTTGGAAAAAGCATAGGTATTTATTTACACTACTAATTCAGTTAAGACACAATAATTACATAAATAAATCAAAATATATGATTACCCTCTATGTTATGTTACCGCTGTCTCTTCAACAGCTTACAGATTTTTTCAAAAAAATATAAATCGAAAAAAAAAGGAAGAAGGAAAAAAACTGCAGTTCCATTTTCTAAACTCTGTAATTAGTGTTTGGTGTTTGGAAATTTTAATGGAAATGTACCTTTGAAAACAAAGGATTTGGAACGCATTGTATTTTTCGACCGTATTGATCAGGAGTTTGCAAAATTCTTCTGGTTTTTGGTCCGACTTCAGGAAATTTACTGGTAACACTCCTAAAATTTCGTGCTGCCTTGAACATCGACTTTCCTACACACTTCAACATTTGAGAGTTATCGTGACTACCAGTTTCCTTTCAGAATTTTACTAAGCACTATAATATAAATCCTAAAAAAGTTAAAGATTCAGTATTTGACCCCTTGTGGCAAAGTTCGATTTCTCTTGACGTTTTGGCACTGTGATCGTCAACAAATTACTAATGCGGCCGGCAGCGTTCATGCACAACCATGTTCCGCGTGCATCTTCTCTTTCATCTCTCCCTGAAAAAATTGCAGAGGAAGTTTAAAGATAACAAAGCTATGGGCATTGGACGAATGATTTTCTAATTTCATCACTTCAGAACAGACAAATCATTCATTTCCCTCTCATTCTCTTATTTGAGGCTAAATGTTATATTTCACTTGCAAATTTCCAAAATTAGTGCAACTTCCCTACCACAGCCGCAACACCTCCTACAAGACTCGTCTTCTGAGTTACTTCACTCCATATTCGTCTTTACATATTGACGACAACTGGATTTAGAATTGAAGCAATTTCACTATAAGATACCAGCCAGGATGCCATTTTCCCATTTGGCGATACTGGTTGGTCGGTTGAGGAATTCATCACGATTGTTTAGCAGAATCAGTTTATATCTGGCATCTGAATTGTGCTCAACGTACACAAAAGTTACGCACATTTAAATTCAACAGATAATGCAATTACTTGGGTCTGAACCATAAACAAAACTGGAATACCTGCAATTCAATAGAAATATTCATTTATAAATGCAAGGTATTGCGCTCGTCCTACTGGCTACTGGAAGTATTGCAAAGTTGAAGATTAAGTGAATTGATAAAATATTCCCAGCTAGTCATATTACCCTTAAAATTTCTTCCATAAGTTACCAGGAAAGAAGAGGCACAAGGAACTAGTCAATATGATAATCGGTGGAGTAAAGATCAAGAAATTTATAAAATGACAATGAGAACCGGATCGTCCCAAGATACCAAGGGAACCAATGATAAGTGAGCTATAGGACCGGAGTTGACGCTGTCTCGCCTATCCCTTCCAAACTCAGGCTTAGAGAATAATGAACGTCAGGGGTCTTTCTTTCGTCTTTCAAAGTCAGCAACCCTTCACTGAGAATGACATTCTCCACAACTCTGCCACTTCTTAACAAAAACCATAATCCTTTCTGTGCATGCACTAATCATGCGACTTAAATCGGTAACTGCAGTTACTCTAATATCCAGTTAAGCGTCTAGGCTACAAATTCTAAAATAAATTGGCAGGACAAAAGTAGAAACGTTAAGACAAACATTTCTATCAATTGAAAAAAATGACAGGAGAAAAAACTATTAAACAGCAACAGGAGGAGAGGACGATGGTACCGAAAGAAGTTCAGGCACAGCAGCCCGAATACTGCAACCAAGGAAACTCCATTTGTGAAGTATAAGTCACCGCAAGTCTCCCGAAAAATTAATAGAACAGAACTATTTCACACAGCGAAACAATACCTCATGTTCTTGATTCTGCAGAAACTGGTATCACATTTCGAGCCATGAAACAATTAAATTTTTATAAATGTCACGAGTAAACACATAAAAACAGAACAGTGAATTATTTATTATCAACCTTGTGAAAAAAGCAAGTTAACAAAAGCATTAAAAAATGAATTTCTCAACATTCCTACCATATGTCTCGACATTTTTATAACAAAAACTAAATAATTGTTTCATTTCGCAAACAACAGCATTTTTAAGTTGCCGTCAAAACTATGTCGTGCGAATCCATAAGATCAATATTATTATCATAAACAGTAAAGAGGAATCACTTTTATAAGTCATCAAGATCAAAATAATGTGTAGTATCATCCCAAGTAACTTCAGCTGCAGCAGTTAGTTGTTTTCGGCTTCGTTCAAAATATGTACAACGACCAACACCATTCACTAACACAATTGTGTGAGACCTTGAAAATGTTAACTGAATTATTTGAAATACTGAAAAGTGACAAATTACAAGGTAAATTTATAAATTACAAATAGAAAAGAATAAGGAAAAACAATGCCTAGTTCCATATCGAAGAGGTTTCGGAAGTTCATAAAACAATTGGGACATAAGTTTGCTGCGCTCTTTGTCCTGTTTCTTCTGTGAAATAAGTTGCTCATCCGGATAATGACTAAATGAAATTTTTCATTTTACCGCGTTCTTTTGTTTCTAATTTTACATTACCGATGCTTCTAACAGAACATTATTGTTCGTTCCTTATGCTCTCTTAGACTAAGAATGTAATATTGATTATAACAAGCATTTTAAAATAAATCTTATAAGCTGGCATATTTACCAATTTTCTCCTAACCAAAAAAAAAAAAAACACACCTAAATCTCAAAATAATCGAACTGAAGAACAGAGTTTCTTATACTTTCTTTCTTACATTTACTTTCTTATACTAGTCATTTTAAACTAAGTGAATATCAGTCTGCTAAAGAACAAATTACAAAGAAAATCTGACTTCCTGCTAATGCTTAACAGCATTAAAGAAACCTCTAAATATATAGAAAAATATTTCAAAATGACAATTTTTTAACAGTTCAACCCTTTGGAACTATTAAAGTTTTGTACACGAAGTTTCCATGAACACCAGTACCTTGTCTGATCAATGAGGATGTCTAGAAAATGCTTCATAAGTTCTTGCTCGTTAACATTTTCTTCATTCAGCATTTTTAATTTTTCCTTGAACAATCGCAAGCCATAAGTTATTTTTCGGAAAGGCTTTCCAAGTGCACTATTTCCAAATCCATAAACGCCTAAAATGACGAAAAACAGATATATAATGGGATCCACCACTTGATTCATTTGATCATGTCTTCAAAGATACCATATTCTGGTGTTTTTAAAATAATTTTCGAACTCAAAGGAAGCAGTGAATATGAAAATATTTCAGAATTTAAAAAAAGATTTTCAGAGCATAAAGAAGAAAAGAAAAATGAAATGAATTCAAACTATTATTCTCTAAAGAATGCGACATATTCAATGATTTCAAGATACCATTTGATTTTCAAAACTTCACTCCAAACTAAACTGCTGCAAATCATTCTTAAAATATTGTGGGTCTGGCAGCATCATAGAGAAATCACATATTCATGCTCTGAGCAGTCTACAAAATCAAAAAAAGAAATGGATTTTCCAATCATAAGCGATATCTACATGCTCTTTAAATTGCGTGAAAATAAGGGCACATTGAAATCGACACAGATTTTTTCTTTTCATCTGTAACAAGGCGTGGTAAACAAACACACGTAAGATTCGCTAAAAATCAACAACAATTTTGAGAATGAACACCAACCGGAACCAAATGCTGAAGTTGGACTGCCATATCGATTAGAAAATTGGACTCCAAAATATGTTTTCCGTTCTACTTCTTCACTGAAAATCCTATAGAAAACTTTCTCATTACTTCCAAATTTGGCAATTTCTATTAACATTTAGAGATAAAACTTTTGAGGGTAAGGATGCACTGAATAATTCACCAAACACAAAAAAAAACCTTTTGAAAATAAGCAATAATACAAATATATTATATAACTCTAGATTAAAAAACAGAAGTTCCACTAAAATGAGGTAAATCGAGGCAATAAAATTAATTTACGATCCTTAGAAATTATTTGATTTTAATTAACTTTTGCCTTCACCTTTCAGGTTTATCTATCTTTGACACAGAAGTACTTTTCACCAAAATAAACAGCTCATATCAAATATGATCTTCACGCTCGAATAAAATAACGACATTTTATGAGTTTAAGGAAGTCCCAGGATAAATCCACATTACTCAGCGACATTTAGAAATTTTGTCTCACTTAAGACTACTAATGAATAATTTAATTATTAGTGAAAGTGAAAACCTAACATAAGAGACCGTCTCCAAGTTGAATCAGTAGCAATTCTACATATATAATTTTTTTGCTTTCGGAGAGCTTGCCTTCGAAACGATCACCAAACAACACTTTTCTATTCGCGTACCGATGAAGTAGAATCGCGTTAAAACCGTTGTACTGTTGTGCTTCTTTGGACAGCTGCTCAACCACATAGCTTTCCGGTGCCAAATCCGACTTCAAATATTCGCACACTATTTTGCCTAATACAACTTTATGATCAGAAATATTCTGCAAATTCGATTTTGTAGCGAAATTTCAAGATTTTCGGTTTTGATTTCAGCTCAAATCTTAAATTAGTTTCTAGTCTCCTATTTTCTTAGTATATAATATAAATGAAACTCGAACCACGCGTTACTGCACAGGGTACTTCATCGGCTGGATTCTCAAGTACTGCAAGGATGTTCCCTAAACGACCGTTCCTCGTCATACCCAACCAAGTACCACCATATGAATCTGCTTGGTCTCGACCTATGACAACTGACCGAGTTAAAATGGGTCAGTGAAAGAAGTATGATAATATTAACCCCAGAGCAAAAAATTTTCTAACATTTATTAAAAACTTAAAAGTTTTATATGCAAATGAATTATGCAAGGAGAAAGTACTTCATTAAATTCCCAACTGCGCGAAACTTCATGCACTAAATTAGATTTATGTTGAAAGGAGAGACCCATGCTGTCTCAAAACAAGTTTTTTTTTTACGAGGAATAATGTGATATTACCACACAGGATACCGTCTTGCCACGCAGGTGGCAACGTTGGTCGATCGAACAGTTCATCGCGATTGTTCAGTACGATCAGCTGATAGCTCTTCGGATCATCTACCGCCTTATCATTCAGATAAATAAATGTTACACACATTCGACCCCTGAATTATAATTTAAAATGATTCGCAGATGTAAACTAAACCACCTGAGCAGAGCAGCACAATTACTGTAAGGAATTAAGCATGCTGTAGTCTTGATAAGCAAAACTCTCCCTGATTCTCAACGGAACTCAGAATTTTTACGCGTAAAGAGAAATTCGGAAGTCGTGGTGGCAGAACTATACGTCTAAGTGGTGTAATTGCCACCGCAACCAACCATACTCAGATTAATTAATTACCCTTCATAAAGGACACGACTGAGGCAACTACTCCGTCAATCCCCGACATCTGAATAAAACGACTCTCACAGCTGCAACTAGCCGTCTCCGTCTCTGTCACCACATATTTCACTAATCTCTATTCTCTGCACCACTCCTCTCTTCAAACCTTTGATCTCTGGCAGGCTTTTTCATCTTCCAAATCGTATTATTTTCTCACTTTCAATCTTATTCTATTTATTCTATTTCATAGCCATACGCTTTCTTAGCTTTTGCAAGACTGAAATACAGTTCAGAGGTGGATGCTAGGGAGAGGGAGGTATCGTTCCGGGTGCGGTTGTTCAGGAGGGATTCCGAAAGGAAAATGACTGGATTCTTACTGCCTAGATGGAAACGTATCCTTTTCCCTCGGCCCATCGTATAATAACCCGCTCGCTGTATACTGCCTTAACTCTGAGAGACTCCCCGCCTGACACTGTCTTCGGTGCGAGTCGTTAGACCACCGAGTGGTTTAACTTAAATCGAAAATTTCGAAACATACAATGTATTTCAATTCTCGTTCTAGCTATTAAGTAAAAATGATACCTTAGGAAGTAAGAGGTGAGAACGGTTTTCGAGATGCTCGAGAGTGAGATAATCGAATCTGTCGGAATTGTTGGTATGGACGAGTAGCTGAAGTGCTAGCTAATTTCTGGCCTGGAATTGGCAATCGATGAACAAAGCAACGCCGAGCTCGTGCCAAAGCTCAGTTCACAATCGTTGCTTTGCCAGTCACCTCACGACCACAACAGGATTGTTCCACATGCGCTTCTGCCTCGGATTTGTCATCCCTTGGCTTTCAGTCTCTTCCCTGATAAACACATTCTTCCGCGGTGGATCTCTTTCTTGAAGCGTAGTTCTTTGCAGTTGGCTTAAAAAGTAGTCCTTAATTCTGTCGTAAGAAGCTGTGGAACGAAATCAGGATAATTAATAGAGTTTAGAAAAGGAAACTTGTAATGTAATGTCAAAAAGAGTCAACCTCAATCCCTGTCGTGCAGAAGGAAAATAGGAATATTTTTTCATAAAAAATTTCAAAGATGAAATGAAAGGTTATTTGTCGCCCAATTAGCAAACCAAATACAAAGGAAGTTCGAGATAGCTTCATTAGCAAAGTTGGAACGTCAAACTATTTAACAAACTAAACAAAAACCCCAAAAATTTTTAAATTTACTTTTCAGTTAAAACTCTTAGTTAAACAAAACTCACAATTCAGATCTAATACAGTCGTTACGTAATAGATATCGTGTGGCCAAGTCTCCTTAATTTCCCATAAAGTTTAAATTTAGGTAATCGCATGACTGGCTAATATGTTTCACTCATCAGAACAAATTCATTACATTAATGAGTCTAAATCGTCTATAACTCATTTTACTTTGTCCTACTGCCTTTTAATTCAGGTATTTAACGACGTTTTACATGTGTTTTTTCACTAATATTAGAGTTTTTATAACTTGCAGTGCCTGTTTGTGCCATATATCAGTAATTATCTAACAGCTGAAATGACATGTCGATGGACGACAGGGTTCAAACAAAAAGTCTCTGTAAAACATTCGATGAGAAAGTAAATTTTGGTTGGTTTTAGGTTACTTTAACCAATGAAAATTCATTGGAATTTTGTTGTCGAAGTATTAATTTGTCAACAAATATATTATATTAAACATATATAAACGAAAAACTGACTGGGAATTTCCCCATTCGCAGAATGTGAGGAAAAGTGTACACAGTGATATGAGAATTTGCTTTCAGCTCTAAAATGCTTCAATTTACAAAAATACTCTCTGTCATCCATACAGCACAAATAATATGTTTATTTGAAGCATTGCAAAATAAACTGTTAGTAAAAGATTTTAATCCAAACACTTTTGTAGAATTTTCTCATTTTTCCACTGCTTATGAGCGACGTCTTCAACATTTTCGTTATCCTCCATTTCTCGCATTTTTTCAATTTCAGAACTTTCTGTGCATTTCTGTAACTCTTGATTTGTAAAACGAAGTCGATTTAGATTAGCCAATTCAGCTGCAGGTTTTTCGTGTGCGAATGCCGGAAAGTCGTGCGGGAATGGGCGTTTTCGAAATGATATTCCTGAATTTTCTAATTCGTAAAGCTGATTTTCCTTTCTATACGTTGTAAAATCTGGGCACATCATGTAAATCTACATCAGAAATAATAAATGACGAATTGATACTTCAGGTTAGTCTGTAAATGATAAATATTTGCATAACGTATTCTAAAAGCCGATTGACAACTTCGATCTTGTTCGTTTGATGCATGCGAAAAGGGTGAAAGTAGAAACTGAACTAGGAGGGCATAGACCCGATAACTTACCGTATTTTGACCAAGTAATAACTTGCTCAGCCATGTCTAAGGCCCGCTGTCCATAAATTTCTCTACAAAGCCGAGGAAGAGGTTTTAATTACCATTTGTGACATGGGAGATACCCTCCTGTTAAATCTTCCTCTATTTCACAACCACCGAAATTCTTGACTTCTTTTTCAAGATACTGACATAATTAGCATTAAACATACTGTAAACATATTTTTTTTTCATTATCATTTGACTTCTTAACCAGAACTTATAAAATTATTAGTATTGTTTTGTGCACCTGGTAGGCCTGAAAATACAGTCCACTGCTACCCTTCCTTTTTGGTCGTTATCTGTGTCTAGATCATGGATAATATCAATTTTCTGCATTTCATATGTTGTCAACGCAAGATCTTTATGATCGACACCCAATTCATTGTCATGATAAATTTTAGATCGATTACAACCCATCCGTCCTTGATCAAGCAATCAGTAAAATTTATAAAGTGCACTTTTTCTGCTACTTTCGATCTATTCTTTTATCAGTGACCCATGACCAAGAATGGTCAAGAATGCAGGTCATTAATTTAAGATTCTAAAACAGATTTATCAACACAACTTTATCACTTCCTTTCTAATCTCAGCCATTGCCGTGAAATCAATTCTTCTTATTCATATTGTTCTGCATCAATTTTTGTGCCAAGATAAAACGTTTCGTAAAAAATTAGCTAGTCGGGAGGCAGCTAACTACAAGTTAAAAATAACAAGGAAATAGACCCTAAATAGTTAGGATGTTGCGAATATGAGAACCAACCGCTCAACTGTCCTTCGTACGACGATTTTTTGAAACATTCTTTTATTTTACAAATTTTAATTTAACCAGGTTTTGGTTTATTGGTAGTCAGCATGTATATAAAATGCTCACAAGCAAACTTCATATTTATTTCATATTTTTCGAAAACCACAGCACTTTTAATGCTCAAACTAATTTAATATGATCAAAGGTATTTTTTGGAAAATGCTAACCTTTCTTGAGTTCATCCAGGAAGTTATTTTTATTTTTGATCAGTAGTCGATGTTTATACTATTGCAAATTTTAACATCCCAAATGGCAATAAAATAATTTTCCAATTATTCATAGTTTTTTTTTTTTTACTTGTGTAAAAAGTTTGTTACAGACGGTTATAAAGCAGTGCCAGCACCATTACCAATCAAACAAAAAGTGAACAATAAATTCTCGGATGAAGAGGAAAAAAAATCAAGAATTCCGAGAAAAATGTACATTTCGGCACTTCCTAGCTAGTCTCAGAGACAACTCGGTATACCGAGATGTCCTGCTCACATCTTTTTACAAGCTTCTTTCTTAAATTCCGAGAAATTTCTTTCTTATCATGTCATGGAACTGTATCCAGATATTTCAGTGAAATGTACAAATCGTTGGATGCAAATAAATTGCTAAATGAATTTGGCACCTGTGGACGTTATCAAATGCTTTCTTTCATATTATGCCAGTTTACTAATTTTTTTTATGCTGTGTCAATATTCATTATGATTTTTGTAAACCGAAAGCCACCACATTCTGCTTGCAAACCTCATGATATGGTTTGTAATTTCGGTGATAGCAAAGTCTTATACCAAAATCATTAACTAGGACCAGATCGATTTTTCTGAAATTCTGTTCTAAGGATGAAATGCAAACTTAATAATTCATCAATTTTGAAAAAACTTTTCGAAAAATTCAGTATCTGGACCAAGTAAAATTAAATAAGTTTTATTTAAGAATTTCATTGTAGGCACAAATTATAATGAGTAACTCAGTGGAACGGTGTAGAATTAAAGACCCAAATTCAAGAAGCGAAATGAAATGTATTTTTAATAATAGCGGAATACCTACTGCGAGCAATTTAACTAATCAGTCGGAAAGTATACTTGTCGAGGTTTTTAACATATAAAAATATTTTTTATACAGAAATTTCAGAAGTTGCTCTTTACTGCTTCAAAAGATGCTCTATGCCAAAAATATATATGCGCATATTATTAATATACTTTAAGAAAAAACATGTGTTTATATATAATAATTATTATATCAAATATATAAATACTTGATATAATAATTATTATTACTCAACAATAATGGTCATTAATTAACAAAAAGCAATTAAATAAAACTTAATAAATAAATAAGTAAATAACGAATAAATAATGAATAAGCAAATAAATAAATGAATAGCAAGTAAATAAGCAACAAATAAATAATAAATAAAATAAATTGTGAGTAAATACAAAATAAATAAATAAAGCAGTAAATCGATTACATTAAAAACGAATAAAAAAAAAACTGCGGGATATCAAAGGTCGTTTATTATAGTACGAATTATTATGTGCCAGTCCTTTTATACAAGAAGCTGGATTTTCAATTTTTTCAGCCGGTAATTTTTACTTTAAAATAAAACCAAACCACTTGCTCTTGAATCCTCGAAACAACTTTCTGTTTGCTCCAGACAGCAGACTTTTGCATTAAAATTCTACTATTTTAGTTACTGTATATATTATTGATTTCTAATATCTATTAATTGTTATGCACCTACTTTAATTCCCCGCTTGGAATTTTACCTTTTCAGGTGCTCTTTTTGTGGTTCCAATAATGTCACACGTATCAGATCAGTATGGTCGTCGTCGCGTTTTTTTAGTCTCGATGTATTTAAGTGTCATATTCAGCCTTGTTATAGCATTTTCGCCTAACTACGTAGTCTTCGTAATACTGCGATTTCTTCTGGGAGCAGTATCCGATGTAATTCATTTCTACAAGATGAATATTGAGAATGATAATTGTGAAGTGCTGAATTATCATCTTAGATTTAAATTTTGAGTCAGAGCAGTCAGAATTCAGTCCCTCAAATCGAATTTACTATTGTTTGGGAACAGTTATATCGCTAATAATTTTTAGACTTATTTGACAATTGGCTCAATCCTTTGTTGTGAAACAGTAGCTGGGTCATTCCGTGAATGGACTAGTTTGTTTGGAGTAACTTCCTGGCTACTAGGATATTTTTATGTCGGAGTTCTGGAACTGTTCATAAAAGATTGGAGAAAATTATATTTTGCGTCAGCAATCCCGAGTTTATTAACCGTTATATATTTTTGGTAAGAGCTTGGAGCACTTTACCTTTTGATTTGTTGTTTTGTGATTAGTGAAACAATTTTCTCGAGAGGGAAAGAAAATAAAATTTCTAAATTTCCTTGGTAACACTTTAGCACTTCTTGATCAAATTAATACTACACATGTCACCTCTTTATAATCCCGGAAAAAATGCAAAAACTACCTCTGTCCTATTTCATAAATAAACTTCAAAATTGGTTTAAGGCATATAAAAATATTTGAAGGATTGCTTGAATTTAAAAGATTTCATTAGGCTGCTTCCTGAATCGCCGCACTGGATGATTTCACGCAGACGAATAAGCGGAATTCAGCACTACATCAAAATATCTTCATGGTATTGAACTTTATAGTAAATTTTATGAAATTTTATAATGACAATTTAATTTTTTGTTCTTTAACATCCCTTGTGTCAATTTTCATCAGATCAACATCATCATTGTCGCAAAAGTAAAAAAAAAAAAAGGAAAGAAAAATTTGTGTAAGAAGATTGTGATGTGAGGGAAGGGAGAGTTTACGATTGCAGGTTTAATAATGTTGAAATCGATTTGAATAAATGCCAGTCGGAGAGAAATCAGAAGAAATTAACGGAAGAATTTAAGGAAAGAACTGTGTGTGATTTATTCAAGTATAAACGAATTATATATTTTCTGTTTGTCAACGGTTATATCACGTAAGCTTTAAATTATTGAAACCAGTAAAAAGATGAAAAAATTACAAATAACTGGACTAAAAAGTAAAAAGAAAGTATAAACGGAAGTGGAACTTCCGTGTGCTATCACCATCTTAAAAGATAGCGAATTTACATTTATATTTAGTTTGATTTAAGCTCTAGTGGATCAGACCAATGCTAAAGGAGGAACTCAATAAATTTTCAAAATTTTTAGTCTCTCGAGACTTTTTAGAATGGCCATGAATTTCTATTATTTTGCTGTTTCATTGGACAGTGTCAATCTGACTGAAAATGAGTTCACGGGTTACGTCCTGTCCGGTTTATCGGAAATCCCAGGCAGTATCATCGTCATCCCACTGCTACATTTTTTCGGACGCCGCTCCATTACATCAATATCATTTTTCTTACAAGCAACTGCCGCTCTCATTAAACCATTTATTCGAGGTATTGCGACAATCCTTGCAACTTTTTACAGTCAAAGTCTGGATTTCTTACACACTGTATGGGAATTCCATCATTTTTCCCATTTATTAATTAGAAGCTGAGCAGTTTTCACATAACTATTGGTAAAACTTACAGACTTTTTATAAGCCAAAACTTGGTTTCCACCTAGTTTCGGCTTCAAACTTTTAATTCAGACTTCAACCAAATATCAATCTAGATAAATTCATGAGCTTCAGGAATTGTATGGGCTCGGATATCATGCAACTTATTCGGAAGAATGATCAATGAAGTAGTATTTGCATCCCATCCTCTACTAGCAAATGAAATGATGCCGACAACAATTCGATCGATTAGCTATTCAATAATTAATATACCTCAAAGCATTGGAATCATGTTTTCACCACTGCTCAAATATACGGTGAGTTGGGAAAAGCAAGGAATCTCGAAACTGAAATGAGTTCTGCACAAGTTTGTAGCATCAACACCTGTATTAAAAGAAGGAAGCAAAAATTCGAAGTTTGATGACGGAGATGAGTTTGCCTTTAGTGATTTTTATTAACTGAACTAATTTTTTTCAAATTAGCTTCTAGTTGGAGTAAGTCTGTCAATAAAAAATGAATTTCAAGGATCAAAATTACTCCTTACTTTTGCAGGACCTAGGTGACAACAGAATACCACAGTTCATTCTGGCTGGTTTATCATTTGCTGCTGGAGCACTGGCTATTACTTTGCCAGAGACGAAGGGAAAGCCAATGCCTGAGGATCTGCATCAACTGGATCCAGGATCATTTCTAAGATATTTCATTACAAGACGAGACCTAACACAGCAATGACTTTTTTGGTGCTTCAATAAACAAAGAGTGCAATAACTGAGGAACAAATCTTCACGTTTTTGTTAATGACGGAAGGAAGTTCCAGAATAAAGCATTCGTTTCTCAAGACATATCTGAACTTCTGCAATTACAGACTAGACAATTAGTAGTCTCTACTTATAACAGAACTAGTAGCGCTACTAAGATCTAGGGAAAGTGAAACATTCGTAGAGTGGTTGTACGGCATCCTGAAACTGACTCCAGGAAACAAATGGTAAGATGGGACCATTGCCATTCAAACATATTTTCAAATTCGCGCAATTTCCTGTGGTTTTACCCTGAAAATATCTGTTCAGAATTAGTACAAACGTCTTCACTTATTGTTTGGGATATCTCGGGGTGTCCTGGGAGGAATGGTGGTTTTTAGGGCCTTTGTTATGGGTTTTCCTAATGGGACTGCTGGGATCCTAAATGAATGCCAAAGTTCGTAGAAAAAATCATGCTATCATTTGCTAAGACTTTTGGAACTACTTAGTCAACGTTCATTCTCTTCTAGATAATCGCTTTTTCTTGGTATTCAGGTACTGATGGTCAGAAATAATATTTTCAGTTTTAGCTGCTATTCCCGGGACTGTGAACGGAATTCCAGGTGATGGAGGGGTGCAGAAAGGCTTTGTATAGTTACTCGTGGCAACAGTCGCCGATAAACAGCCGTCGAGTAAATCCTCCTGAAGAAGGTACTTTTGTATGAAAAGGATAATGGACTAAAATTGAAGGAAATGAAATGGATGATAAATGAAGGACTGCATCATGTCATCTTTTTCTTAATTGTTAAATAATTAATGCCTGTCGACCGTCGAAACCTTTTTGCTCTTTATGATGAATATGTTTCACCAGTGTGCGAAGATATTTTGAGATTTCTCTGTTATAATTCGTTAGTTATTTACAGCCTTTTTTTTTTCCAATTTGCAGAACAAAAGATCTTTGACGGCTGGTTCGAAGAAAAAGCAACTGAATATTTCCCATTGATCAGAGATCAGGGCCTTGACAACGAAGCCGTTCGTGCTAATGCATCTGTAAGCTACGATTTCCTAATATATGACTTTAAATCTTTAAAAAGATCATTAAAGAAAATGAAAAATCGTCGAACTAATTAATAAGTAATATAAGTGATGAATTAAAACGGTGGATAAATAGTTGTTGGTGGACATGAAAGACTGTTTTAAGACATTTTTCCTCAGTAAGTGCTATTTGCCAGGTGGCCTTGATTCATCAACAGCGAGTTATTTTTCCTCCTCGTCCTGGATATAATATTATAAGTTAATTGAAAATTCTTTCTAAAATGGAAGATAGCGTTAATGTTAATGTACATTATAGCGGTATTGAATGCAAATAGATATTTTCAGTTTTGTGGAAGTAGGAAGTATTGAAATGATTCTAGATTGTTTAGAGATTCTAGACTTTAGGTTGCGATTTTATGCTCTGGTCTTACTTAGAAAGGTTGACTTAATTGTTGACCGGAAGCATTGTTCAGATACTGTCCACATGTAATGTAGTTTCTTATACAGCCGTTCTATTTTTTGAAAATTTTTAATATGATGTTTTACTTTTTTTAGTGGACATTATCTTCACCACCATGTACTCCAGAAATACATAAAGCTCTTGGAAGTGTTTCTCCACCAATCTTGGAGCGGTTACAAAAGCCAAAGCAAGACCAAAGAACAGTTGAAGAAGAAGCGCGTAAAGAGGCCGAACGTTTAACAAACATAACCCGTTACAAAAGATCTCTAAAAGAAACTAGGAAAGCTATCGGTAAAACCAATTAGTAGTTCATCCTATTTTGATTTACTATGTTTTTACGATAATTTTACGTGTCTGAATCATATATGTATTTAAAAAGATTTTTTTAAATTTAGGATACATTTGTTTTCCCAATATTTGAATTACCTGGAACACTGTGATTCCATCGGTTATTGATATTAATGATTTCTTTTCAGACAAGATCAAAAGAGAAAAACGAAGGAAACAAATATGTTCCCAAACACACTCAGTATGCCGCAGCTTAAATGAACTGTCGTTTCGGGAAAAATGTTGTCAAGTAAGTCATGATTTTTTTGTTCGGTTTTCCTTTTCTGAGATTATTTTCATACTAGACCTTTTCCAACTTTATCTCGCAAAATCTGATTATCTGTGAGTGGCGTAGAGCCCTCTATATAGAATTACAGTCTCAAAAAAAGTATATTAAAAAGAATTATAGATATATTCTTGCAATTGACAACAAATTTCATATTTTGTAAATTAATCTTTGGAAAATTAAGACATTAAAATGATTATTTTAAAAAAAAATCGTAACGAGGCAACGAAACATATCAGATATCACTCTCATATAATTAACGTTTGTTTAAAATAGGTGGAAGAATATTGCGAATTTTAGGAACAGTTGACAGCAGGGATAAAAAACAATGTATCTGGTAGCAGAGAGCTGAAATACAAGCTGAACTTAAGTCCAGCAAATAAAGTAGGCTGGTAAGCGAGAAGTTCATTAAGATTACTGTACCAGTTTCTGACTTTTTTTCTGTGATTATTTTCGATGGTTGTAACTTGCAATTTCACTGAAACTATATAGTTCAAAGAAATACAGCTATGGTAAATGTTGTTTAAAAGAGCTCGAGTTAAAGTAAACATAACCGTTTCATATTTCGTAGCAACCCTTTTTTTTTCAAAAGGCTTTCAGTATGTTTGTAAGTTTCCTTTCCAGTTGTGTGAACTATTCAGATATAGCTTCACTTGACTCTTTAAAAGGAACTACAATATTGATTAAGGAGCTATTTTTTTTTTCTAATTAATCAGAAATATTGCAGCCAAAATATTGGAAATCTTACTGAACAAACGGCATCATCGGATCCAGTTCAGCAAACATCAGGATACCACGGTGATGATGAAAGTGATAATGAACTCCTTAGGTTGGCACTTGAAAGGTAATTAGCATGTAGCTTAATTCATTCAAAAGCATAATTTCTCAGGTTTTCTTGACAATTAACATTTCGAGATATGGGATCGAAATATACAGTGAAATTTGTTTCCCTCTCATAAGGATAGTGTTTTGTTTTCCCCATTTTTTTTTTCTTTTTTTTGTGTTTCTGTGGTATTTCGGATTTCGGCAGCTGCATCCTCTATTTGATCCTAACTGAAAAATAAAAAAAGAAAAAAAAAAAAACTAAAATGTTTTAGCAGCCCGATTCCAAAAACAAATTCAGCACAAAGAGTTTCAAGTGTGGATGAATTAAGTGATGACGCCCTTCTTGCGATAATGACATCATCACCTCTGTCAAGTCCTAAATTCAAAAAGAACGATAGAGCTGATTCATATCGAATACTTCTTAATCGGTCTTAAATTGTATCTCAGAGAAAACCTCGCGGACCGAAACATTGCGATACATGTTAGTATTTATTATGAGTTAAATTTCAAAAACAAAATTTCATACTTGATTTTGTGGTACTGGAGCAATTGTGTAAATAGATTTCTTATATCATCTTTTAAATTCTTCACATTTGCATCTTCGCCTCACCGTCTGTCATTTCTTTACATTTCTCTGAAAGTCAAACGCGAGCATAAGATTTTTGGCCTTTTGGCGGGGATGTAATGCAAATGGCATAAGAATGAATGAATCTCAAAAAAAGCTACCTATAAATATGTTCAATTGAGACAATTTGTATAATCGGACAGAGATTTTTTTGAAAATACTACAGTTTTCAGAAGTCTGTCAGGAAAGTATTTGGAATTAGCCTGTGATCATTCCTCATTTGTACTTCTGAAACCTTCTTACACTAAGTTATTTCCAGATATCAGTGGTATTATTAATAAACATTTTTTTGGTTTAAAATTTGAGATGTTGATCCCTGTTTTTTTCGCTGCTTATTTTCCTATTTCGTTTTTGTTGGAGTTCGGTGGAAACGAGCAAATGATTACGCAATGTCATAGCAGATGGAGGAACGATGTTGTTTGCGCCTTAGCTTTTATTTATCCCGGTAAAAATTTGTGTGTGATTCCCTTCTGCATGAAAGTAAAGATCCTTCATCCTTTTCCCTCCTTTTTTTCGTTTCATTCTCCACCTCCCTCGTCACTCACTCTTCCTTATTGTACAGTGAAAAATAGCTGCATACAACTCGTTGTTCACTGTATTTCTCTTGTTATCCGTTCTGCGCTGTTTTTCTCCAGCATGATATTCAAAAATTTCTAAGTAATATGCATTAGTTGTAAGATCAAACACATGGTGGGTAGCGTTAGGTTTCCTATCATTGTTAAGTTCTCATTTAGCTTTTGATAAAAAATTGCTACTGTTTCATTTATTGACTTGGCATTGAACTTATTTTTGAAAAAAGAATGCATTTAGGAAAAGAACATTTCCTTAAGGAACGTTAGTAGCTGGTTCAAGCATTCATTGTACTTTCATAGTGACAATTCATTTTTGCTTAAGATGACTTCTAAAAATGAAAATATATACTTCACCGTTTAAAACTCTATTTTTTATATTTTATATATTTCCATTTCACTTATTTAGCTTTTCTTTCGGTTTTCATTCTAAGCTCCTTTGACTTTTGACATACTAATAAAATATGATTAGCAGAGAATTTTTTTATTGATTAGCTAACTGTATTGTTTTGTAACTGTGGTCAACATTTTTTCTAATTTCCATATTTTTATCTGAAATCACAGAGTTCGATCAGATGTAATAGTGTTCATCAGTCACAAATCTGTAAATTTGAGGTGCCGATTTATTATGAATAAAAGTTGAAAGAAAAATTTGACATGTTTATTTCTAGCTCAATTTATCTTATATTTGCTATTATATCACATCCCTGACCCAGTTTTTTACGAAACGAATGTAGTAGGTAGTTTACTTCTTCTAACACACCTGTCATTTTAATTTTTACGGTTGCTTCAGTAAAGAATATTGCCGATTTGTTCTGGCTAACCAGCTGTTTATTGTTAGTATATGCAGTTACTTTGTTGCACGTGATGTTCCAGTAGTAAATTTTTTTTTTCACACTTTCTGTTGCTGTAGAATATAGATTCTCGTAAATGTCCGCATTTCACTAGGTATTTTTATCCAGTCACTTTTCTGCGGTGTCTACTGTTATTTTTGAATGTAGGTTTCCCGGTATAGCCCGCTCGATTTATAATCACTTAGGTCAGTCACACTGTGGTACCTCCTCTCCCCTATCCTATTTTTTTTTCTCTGATTCTGCTATTGGTGCGTATTCTTTTGTACCTGAAAAAATTATTTACTACTTCGCGTCATGTTGGCTTCGCGCGCCGGGGTCAGAGGTCAGTGAATAGATAGCTTGTTGGTTCAGAAAAAAAAGTGTGTATGAGGCAGAATGATCATGAGCTTAAACAACAGAAAAAGATAGCTGCAGTCGTTGTATTCCTTTTCTCTCTCTAAATTAGGACAAAGTAGAAATGTTTCTTATATTTATTTGTGTGATCCACAGCAAATGCATTACCTAACAAAAATGAGAAGTGCTTCGAATTTGAGATTTAAATGTTGGTAGATGATGAAAGAAGTGAAGATTGGTGACTTCAAATCTTGCGTTGAAATTGACCTGAGCATTATTCATGATATAATGCAATCATCGGTAGTCGCTTTACTTGCGCTTGCAGCTTTTATCTAGAATTTCTATTGCAGGTACAGCACCGTGGAAGGCATTTACGATTAAAATAATTAGAGAATGGATCAAGTAAGGAATTCGGTTAATTCCACTGGTAATAATATCGGTGGAAATTTAATTCAAAGTCGACGAGACATAACTGTGATGTGAGTAAATTTAGCAAGTTGTTAACTTTATTCAGTCGTAATTTTACACAGTAGATTTTCTCAAAATGTTTTCTAATTTGTTTTTTTCTTCCTCTTTGTCTTTTTTTAAAGTAAAATTCTCATCTGTCCTTCCGTAAAATTAGGAAATTATCTTTTTTATTTAATGTTTTATAGATCACCTGATAGTGGCGTGAGTATCGAGTCTGAGGATGAGCCTCCTGCTATGCACTCTTTAACTCGTGCTCGTGCAACGACACGAAATGTGGAGCGTAGGCAACTGCTTATCCGGTATATTTCGTATCTTTTTTAAAAGTTGAAAGATACATTTTATTATTTTATTTAAGACAGGTTTTTTGTCGTACTTTTTTGAGCTTGAATTTTTTTTCTGATAATTCTGTGTTATTGCTGATTACTTTAAATTAAAAAAGGTCACTGATTCCAACTACTACGTATATAAATAATGAGTTAAGTAATATTCACCGAAACACCGAAGATGAGAATAAAGAGAACATAAATCCGGCACTGGCAGAGCGTGATGCTGATGTGGCGGTCAGTTTATCTCCCAATGGCGTAGTGTTAACGCAGTCGAGAAATGCTACCGCTGACGAGTAAGAAAGACGTCATTGTTGTAACTTTGTTCATTTGTTTATGAAAGATCAGTTTATTTCGCATTAGCCTCGTTTGTAGAGATCTTACATATATTAATTGTTAAGATATTTTACAAAGCATATAGTTGTCATCGCTATTGAATTTTTCTAGCACATTTGAAAATGCATGCAAGTGAAAGCTATATTTAGAATCTTTTTTCCCTTGCTTAAAGAAGTGCTTATGTTAAACCAGAAATCAAGCTGGCATCTTTTAGGACCAACACAGAGCAAACTATTTTGCGAGCTTTCGTGAACACTGAACCTGAGAATCACGAAGGACAAGAGAGGGAATCCTCTAGTCCACCAGTTACAATTGAAGGTATTTCTCCTTCACCTTCATCTGTCATATCAGAACCTGTTCGGCTACCACCGGTTATCTGGCCTGAATTTTGGCCACCGTCAGGTTCTCATCCAATCGTTGAAACACCTACTCATTCGCCAGTACGGCGCCGAAGGACGACAATAATGGAGGAAGTAGAACCTGGTTATTTATTAATTTTTGAATATAGGTCCTCTCTTTATTTTTCTTATTGGGTTTATTTTTTGCATATTTTTCATCTGGCCGGTTTAAGCTATTTGCATATTAATTAGCCCTTTTCAGTATCTGTGGAGGATTTGCCAGAAGTAAATGCTTTTGGACCAAATGGCACTCCACCACGAACCCCCTCTCCACAGTCGTTTATTGAAATTCATGACTCCCGAAATCGAAATTCGAGAGAAGCCCTCAATAAGTCTGTTTTTATCTCTGTTTCAGTACAGAATGAAGGGTTTGGTGAAATTAGGCATAGGTCAAGAAATATTTAACTTATTGTTTTTTTTTTTACAGTAGCTGTCCTTTTTTAATCAAATTAAAAAAAATTGGCACTTTTTTCGGTCCTTTTCGAAGTAATTTATAACAGTATACCTTTGCAAGAAAAAAAAAATACAGAGAAAGAGAGAAATAGAAAATTTTCTGATTTTAGACAGCGGCGAGGAAATGAGCATGCTGTCAATGGAGCCGTAGACATAGTAACAAACTTTGTTACTCCGCCTTCTAGGGCTCCACCATCACCGAGGACGCCCCAAAAAAACAAGATCAATCGGAAATTTTTGATAACCGCTGACAGTCCTTCCTTTTTTCCAAAAGACACTATCCATGTTGAAAAGCTTGCGCTTTCGGAAAAACTTAAATTGTTTTCCTCCAGTGTGTTGTCTATGGTGCTTCGATCTGCAGTGAAGCCACGTCGTTCAGCGCGGATCAGAAGTAAGTTTACTTATCGTTGTATTGTTTCAAGTTTCAGTTCTTTATTTCAATTTCTTTCTGACCTTGTCTTTATTCTCATAACAATGATTTCAGGAAAACCGAATCGTTACAAATGTGATTTTTACCGTGGTGGACGGAAGGACCATAATCGTTCAAATAAATGTTTTGCAAGAAGTACAAGCTACTAGAAATTATTGAAGTGGACTTTTTACTCATCATATGACATTTGTGGAAAAGAGCAAAACTTTTAGGGCATTCAGAATATAAAAAAATTTCGAGAAACATATTTAAAAATTCAAAGAAAAAAAAAAAAAAAAAAAGAAAAAAACGGAGAGAAATGAGAACTAAAAAGAATAAGACGTATATTTTTTGCCTTTATTTTTCATCTTAAAATGCAAAACAACTTTTAGCATATGATTGCCATAACTGAAAGCCTCCTTATTATTTTATTTTTTCTGCATGTATCAGTTTTGTAGAACTTCATTCCATCGTTTCTGCGTAATGTACTTCCATTAATATTCTTTTTTATCATAAATCTTCAAACTTAACATTTCATTGCTTTAAGCAACGAAGCTGAAGTATTTCCTTGTTATGTGATTCGGAATCTTGTACAGTTAGGATTTGTTCCGTTTCATTCTGTCATGCAAATCCTGGTCTGCTTTTATTCAATTCGGATTTCGGCGCATTCTAATGTTCATATGAAAGGTACACGAATAAAACTTCGTTAGTGTCATATTAATGTTTCATTTGTGTGGCTAAATATGACAATGGGTATCATATATTTACATTGGTTATCAGAATATTTATTTAGTGAACTTGGATAATGTGTTTCAAATATATTGTCACTTCTAAGCAGTTTGTTTTCGTACATTTTCTTTAAGGTATACGTGGATTTGAACCAATTGCGGAGAAAGTGAAACAAATTAAGTTGGTGCCATTATGGAAAAGTTTTCTGTTGTGTTATTTAATTAAAGTGAAGCGCAAAATATTATATAGTCAGTGGCACCATTATATACGCACTTTGAGAAGGGAGGAGTAATAGTAGATGATCTTGGATAGTTAGCGGTGAATGGTTGTGAAGTGTATTCCTGTATTTTATAGAGAAAAATGTATCGTTTGTCGCGGTTGACTTTGCAAGTTAAAAGTCACAACCGTAAAAAATTATTTTGCAAACTGGTTAATATTTTGTAAGGAGTTTCCTTTGTTGAAGTGAAGTGGTGCATGTATGCTATATGAGTCGGGAATATTTAGTCGGTGGTGTCGTTACTGGGTTGCGCTGTTTCAGAATTAGAGATTTATCAAGGACTTTGGAATGATTTATTATTCTCTTAAGGATATGTTAGAAATCTGATGAATTCACTAATATCTGGACCTGCTTTTCCATTTGAGTTTTTGCATGCTGAAATAATACGATATGAAAAGGAACGTGAGGTAGGATTTTAATTTACTTTGTATTATTTTAGTTCCTTCAGCAATGCTTTTGAAGTGGGATTTTTACAGAAACTTTTGAAGCGAAGTTGCGAATTTCGGAAATTTGTTATCTGAAAAATATCGAGAAGACAAGAAGCTCCTTGTAAGTAAAAGTAATGGACAACTTATAGTGTCTTTTGTGTTTCTGGGATCATAATTAGTCTCAAATATGCATTAATTGGTGTCATGTGTTGTTCGTCATAGGTGGAGCAAAATGAGAAACGTAAACGGTGGATTGAAAAGATGCGAGACAATCCACAATTGGAAGATTCTTTGTTGGATGAACAGTTGAAATCGGTGAAAGAAGTCTTCATTCAGGTGCTTCCATGCTTCCACAATAAGAATGAAGCAATGTCAATTTTTTGTCCAAAATTTTTGTAACGTTATGTTTGTTTTATTATTATTGTCAACTCCTATGCATAAGTCAGATTTATGTTTCGAATTGTAGGGTAATGCTGAGACACGCTTGGAAGCTCTTGGCTATCGCGTTGGTTTTGTACTCGTAGAAAAAATCGCTAGAGACTTGCCAAGGTTTGTTCTTTTTTAGAATACATGAGATGACCAGTGATAACTCTGTTGAAATTTCTTAAAAACTAACCATGGTCTTTTTTAGAATGATCACTGAACTGGAAAAGATGAAGTTTCTTTGTAAAGAATTTTGGACTGCTGCATTCGGCAAACAAGTGGACAATTTACGTACTAACCACCAGGTTGCGCTTCATATGATTGGTTTGGAATAGTTTTAATGGGACGATTTTCTGTCTGATGATAATTTATTCTCCTATAAAAGTGTTTAGGTCCAAATATCGTTTGTTTATTTATACAATAATTTTAGGGAGTTTACGTTGTGCAGGACAACAGGTTTTTCGTCCTAACTAATTTTGCAGAAGGTAAACAGTATGTAGAGGAATCGGCCGTTTATTTAGCCTTTCCTTGCGGTATCGTAAGGTTCATTTTTTTTTTTTTTTTTTTGAAAATTATCTAAATGTTTTCTAATCTTTTACTTTAAAAATATTTTGTTATCTGCAGGGGTGCACTGTACAACCTTGGTATCACTTCGTTGGTTACATCATCAGTGGAAACTTTGCCAGCTGTGAAATTTCATGTCCATATGCAGCAGAAGAGTTAGCCTTTGAAAAATATATTACATTGTTTTGTTTTTATAACTTATCTTTTCTCTGTAAACTTTGAGATTTGTTTTTCGCAATAAAATTCAGATTTTCGAAAAGCTGGGTACCTACCTATAGGCTTCGTCAGATCTTTGAAGGATAATGCTTATATGCTAGTTGATTATTTTACAAGAAACATCAGTGCGATGAAAAGTTGAAAACAGAACAAACTAACCTGGTTAAAGCCATAAAAATGAAGACTGCGCCAGTTGTGTGGAAAATTCTGTCGTAGAATTTTCAGGGGAATCTTAAGGAAGTTGAATAATTTTATTTCATAATCGAAACTCAAGTGACAAGTACTTGTACCAAGTCACAGCTACCTTTAGTTAACAAAAATAATAATAGAATGACCTGTTTTAACATTAGATAATTTATTATTTTTAAGAAGACTAAGGGTGGTAAATAATTTTCAATGGTAATACATACGATCAATCCTTCTCTCCAAACTGACAGTGGCGATGAAATGGGAGTTAACTTGTCACAAATTTTTATTACAGGACGCTACAGGTCTCCGACACAAATTTAAATAATTCTTGTTGTGCTTACTTGCTTCATTGTTTTGACTCCATTCTATCACTAGAATACTTTGAAGATCAAAGTCGCAGTTCGGGCTTTCTCAAAAGGATCACTTAAGCCTGTGGGTGTAACTTCAGGTGAAACATCCCTGAACTTCGAAGCGCACCAAATGCATCAAGTTTGCTTGCACTGCTTACTTGCTTCATTAAATATAAATGCATCACTGTAAAAGATAACGGTCTCAGGCAAATGATAAACGACAGGTTGGGAGATGTATATTCTGTGGATAGCGCTGTAGGTTGTAGTTGAGCTTTTTTCCAAATATGTATTAATTTTATGCCGCTACATGGTTATTGCATGATGAAAGGCTGTTTGCCAGTTAGGCGAACTTTTTTCGCCAAAACTTTTTCATCCGGTAGTCTGTGATGGAAATTCTTTATTTGGCTTATTAGCAGAGGTGTTAAATGTTATAACTAGTTCATATGAAGTCAAGGAGATCATAATTTTGACTGATCAGCCCTTTCCTAAATTTCAAATGGCTGATTGAAATGGATAATTAATAGGAAGAATTATTGAATTACTTGAAATTCTAAACTGGGAGCTTCTGTTGAGCAGTATCGCCAACAAAAGAAAGTTGATTGTTGTGCTGAGAAAGAGTTAAGGACATCTCGCTATTGTATCTTGAGAAAAAGAGGCAGAATTTGTCAGCTTGAAAGAGGAAAACTGAGGTGATACTAGTTCAATTCGAACTGTCAACTTTTATATTTAAGGAATGTTATTGGTTATATACTGGTTTTTTTTTCCAAAAATGTGCTGCAGTTCCATTCACTGGTTTGACTTGATGTCTTCCGGTTTTTAATTTATAATTTCCTAACTTTATTCATATATGAAAGGATTGGAAAGGTGGTTTTGTTCAAGTTAAACCTAACTAACTCTGAGTTGAATTAATTGAAGTCCAACTGACCAGCACAACCAGAATTAGTAAATAAAATATGGATTTCAAACCTCTCTACCATTTCATTTATACTATCGAAAACTTTCAATTGATGGGAAAATTATGGTCGGTGGGAACATTCTCGGAAATTCATCTTTGATACCTAAAAATATTTGGATATGATGTTTATAGGTCCCTTGGGGTGGTCATACAATACATCTGTCATAACCTTTGACCTTTGTGTTTAAATATGGGGAGTTTACCTCCACTACCATATTTTCCTCATTTTGTCTTTAATTTGATTTTCTCAAAAAAAAAAAATGGACAAATACTTCGCTTCTTATTTCCATTTCATGAATGATGTAATGTTGTTCACAGGTAACTGAGCAACAATAAAAAGTTTGACCGGAGTCTATGATTTGTAAATTTAATGTTTCAGGTTCGGGAAGAGTACTAATGCTTCAAATACTTGTTTTGTTGCTTTCATTTCCATTATGTAATGCATCTTTCAATGAATTTTGGTTTTATGACGAGAAACAAGGTGAATTCAAGCACACCAGAAAGGTCATAATTGAGCCGGAAAAACATTTTGTGGCAGGTAGTTCTAGTAGTTCTTAAAACAGAAAGAATGTTTCGGCAACTAAGAAATATTACGTAATTTCGGATTTAATCTTAATTCACACAGAAAAAAAAAAAACGCAAACAGATTAAATAGAGAGATGGAACAGGATTTCGTTTTTTTAGAATGCTATATGTGCCCGGAAATTAACAGGACTGATTGTACGTTTCTGCCATCGGAAAGGATTTGTTTCAAGCCAGATATCGTCTACTACGCAGGACATCGTTGTCTGATGGCTAGAGTGATATGCCATGCTGCTTATTTACTCATTCGCGGTACCAATCTAAAGACTCGGTCGGTACTTTTCTTTCTTTCATAAAAATACTTCCTCTCCGAATCTCCTTGCGGACTTCACTCCCCCTGACAGGGTATAAATTGGAACACGTAGAAGTATCTTATAGAGAACGAATCTTATGGGACCAGCGGATTCCAATCAACAAATCCAAGGTGTATCATCACAGATGGCCCGTTTATGGTGAGGCCCGCTTGGCACGATGCAATAAACATGGCTACTGGCAAATGTCGGCTGGTATTCCACCTTATGAAAACGTTCCTGTTGCAGTCGAAAGGCTCTACTGCACAGTTTGAAGGAAGCCTATCGATACAGTATTATATTCCTTTATTGTATTTTTACATCACGCTGCAGTAACTCACATTTGCATCTTCTGTATGTTATTAATTAGCAGTACTGCTAGTGTAACAGTAACAGTAGTGAATCGCGGAAAATAAATCATTCAACTAAATCGTTAATACTTATTGCGTCATATGACCCATCCCTTTCACTGTCTACGCTTTTAGTATTGTAACTTGAGCTAGATGCTGATGGTAGAATGAGTTCGTTCACAGCATGATAGATTGTAAGACAAACGGACGAATGATTCTTGCTAGTTGAGAAGGAAGCTCTCTTTGGATAACTGAGATTGTGATGAATTTGTACAGATAATTATTGACCCAACGTGATATTGCTGCTTATAAATTGATACAGGTACTGGTAATTTGATACCGGTACTGCATCGCAAATGGCATTAACAGTAAAAAATGATCGGATCGTTTGACATTCGCAATCCATGCTATGCTATAGTAATTGCTGCGGTTATGGCTAGCCTCAAGGAATGGTATGGACAATGGGGAGCAGTCTTGAGAAAGTCAATTGCGCCATATTTGCAGCTGCGAAGCATCTAGCTAAAAGAGTCCATGTACGTTGTCCAGCCTAGTTTCACAAATTCCATTGAGTAGCACTACCACGTGTGGCACTTCTCACTTCCATCACTCTATTTTTTACTTGTTTTGCGGTCAGATGGCAGCTACACTTTAAGCTCATATTCCAAATCACTTATCATTGAAGAGCCGGGAAATGCAAACATTCTATCTCATCAGGCTCCTCTTCAAAGAATAAGTCTCAAAGTGCTGTTTTGGCTTTGAAGCTATATCTGCATATTGTAGCTGCAACTCTCATCTCTGGAAGAAAAACTCTCGGATTTGAGGTCTACATTTAGTCAGATATGCGTGAAAAGGTGGAGTGAAACAAGCTTTAAATTGAACAAAATTCACTTCACACATATCCTCTGCCTCATCCTGGATTTTGATCTTGCATTGTTGGACAAAGGAGAATACATGTGGCTGGCGCTGAATTCACTGGACTGTGGGAGTGGATACACTTTGGTAAATTTGCTGAATGATGTGGGAGAGTTTATGCATTCCGGGATGGATCGCGGAGAGGAAAGTAAGTTGAATTTGTTGTGTATTTGGTGAATAATTGCGGAAGATATGCACAAAAAAACTCCGAATTCAGTATGTGGAAGCTGTCCAGGTAATTTCAGAGGTCTAAAATTTTACTTCGTTGAATTATATTTCGTGCCTCTTCTTATGTGATTTTCAGTCGCTCAGAAAATCCTACTGAATAAGCTTTATGGCATTAAGCGTAAAACGTTCCGTAAAGGAAACCTCTGTCAAAACTATATCGTTCCTAAGATTTACAAAATCCAAAAATTTTCGCTCTTCTATCCTTAGTTTGTCTTCGCATCTTTAGCTTAACGGACAGAAGTTTTTGAAGAGAAATATTCTTACCGGGAGTGTGTTTCTCAAGAGGGGTCTTGAAGTCTTGAATGCTGCTGTATCGTTAGGTTTTTACGGAGCTCAGAATTGCATAATTTAGCTCCTCAGTTGTTTTGCTGCACATTTTACAATGTATTAGAATTCATTCAAACTAAATTAATTAAATTAAAAATGAGCTGGATATAATGAAATTTTACGGAAAAAAAACTTGGGGAAATGATTCAAAGAAAGAGGGAAGAATAACATTCTCAAGGAGCTGCTGTATGTAGTCAGAGATGTCGTCATAAAAGAGAACTCTGGGGATTTGATTCTAAGCGGACTGATTGAAACTTTAACTTTCCTTAGAAGCTCCTACAAGAGACAACGATTATCGAGGCACTATTTCGAAACTTGGGACAAGCATTCGGCATTACATAAAATAGTTATATTGAGTGGCATCAGCACTTTCATATTTTTTCTTTGAATTAGTCACGCCGAATACCTGCCGCATACCTTGGAGATTAATTCCAAATAGCGGTATCCTAAAACTAGGTGGCATCAGATTCGCAAAATTGCGATGTAATGGGCAACTTCCAGTGCCGCACTTATTCCTGATATCGATATCGTTGCTGTCACTGTGATTATCGGTGTAGTCCGAACTGCTTATACTACTTTCGTTGCTACTGTCTCCGGTATCGTCATTATGGCTACTTTCTTGCTTAGGCTCAAGTCCTCTGTCACTCGATCGCTTTCTGAAACCAGCAACACCGCCACATCCTATAAAAAATGACATTTCATGACATCCACATGAATTTTTTGTTCCTTTGCATTTAGGAAAGGCGGGGAATAGGGCTTCTGCGGAGAGAGTACAGCTTCGAGGAAATAAGAAGGTAAGAGTGTCCTGGTGACAAGTGAAGCAGCAAAGTTTCCAAACGATGATTCTACAAAAGTTCAAAGAGCAGGTACCTCCTATGTAACCTATGCTGCTACCACCGTCCCCTCTTCTTCTACTACCTGGACCACCTCCATTGCAACCTTCTCCACCGCAACCTCCTCTACCTGGACCACCTCCACTGCAACCTCTACCACCACAGCGACCTCCACCGCAACTTCTGTTACAGCATCTGCAGCAGCAACACCTCTTACAACATCTCCTGAAAATAACGAGACAGAATCATTAAAAATTTCTTTCCAAGACTCAAATAAACAAAAATTGTAAAGTGCTGTCTTGAAAAATGGAAAGTATTTTACAAGTTCTGAATTCTTACAGTTGAAATTTCTCATTCTTTCTAGAAATTTAGACTTTAATTTTTATACGAAATAGCAAACCTCCTGAAGAATATCCCTTGTACTTCGCTGATAATAACCAAAAGGACGATAATTAGATGAATCCTGTTCATGATTCATCAGTAGCTGAAAATGAGTTTAATTTCTACGCTATTCACCTCTCTGCTTTAGTTGTCTGACCAAGGTCCTACCCGACCTTCCAAACTTTTGAGGTAACAGAATCTTTCTGACCGAGAAAAACCAAGTCCATTCAATAACCCTTCCAAAAACATTACAAGCTGATAGATGACTAACAAAATTCGTGAAGAAGCTAGTGGAAGTACTGATAAATATCAAATCAATGATTACTAGTAGTAGTGACGATGAAGGGATTATGTCCAACACACAAATTAATGCTTTGTTAGCTTCATCGCTCTTCTCCATTCCTCAACAGGTTGCATCAACGTTGAATTTTTAACGAACTATTATCACCATATCTATCTGGATCGTGCCTGCCATCGTAATGCACACTGCTGATAAGAAGAAAACATTTCTGTGAGGAATAAATGCCTCTGAGATTTCTGCTCTCCGAACCACTCACTGCTGAGCATTGAGTGGTTTCCACGTGTAGCGATTGAGAAAATTTGTGCAGCTTGAATATCTCGTAGGTGCTGGAAATGCCACTTTGAAGCAGACGTTAAAAACTTTTATTTTTTGTTTTGGACTGCTCTAAATCATTTGGCTATGACCCGACTGTACAAGCTGTAGAGTGACGTAAGGGAAAAAGTCCGCAGTGCTAGCTTTCATCACATTGATACGGGATGCTTCGGCTAGGGCAAGTAATGACGAGATGGAGAACACTAAGTGGGTATTCTTGTTGAGATATTATAAAATTTCTTTATTTTGTGAAATTCTATAGTGGTCTCGCTACAAGGCAATTTGCTGAAAACTGGACATAATAATTGATCGATGAACTATTTTCAACCGCACTTTTCTATATCTACTCTGTAGCTAATTAAAGGAATATGAAAATCGTTGAAAATATTCCCAATTCAATCATTAGAAATTCAAACAACAAAGAAACTACAAGTTGGAAATCCAAATGCCATTTTACTTGAATAATTTCCTTTAATAATTCAAGACATAAAAGTTAATTACTTTAAAAATTTAAATGGGGCCGACACCGTAGACATACCGGTCTCACGAGGACGCTGCTGATTACTCTCAAAAGCACCCTGTCAACTGGCTGAACTAACTTCTCTAATTCAAACTTTACTTCTATTTTCAGGGAACCTAAATTGGAGTGCTCATTCCAGATTTATGCTTCACTTCACTCATCTTCTGATGCTTACTCTCATCATACACCAGATGGAAACGCTATTCTTCGATAAAATGTGAGCCCTTCGTCTTCTTGATCGGCTAGACTTAGATGCTTGTATTCAAATATTCTGAATCACTTTCAGGAACAATCGCAGTGGCTGCTGCTGTCGCTGCAAAGATGTCGCAGTAGACGGTGTTAGATGTGGAGAGAGTAGTGGTAACATTGGAAGTGGTGGTAGTTATGATGAAGGTGATGAAGAATGTCAACATGATGGTTCGAATGGTACCTCAGGTTGCAAAGGTGAAAGAGGTTGCAGCGAAGAAGACGTGGAAAATGTGGACAACACTGAAGACGACACTGCTAAAACAGCGAACTTTTTGTTTCTTTCTCTGACTCCTCCACCAATCTCCTCCGATGTCCAGGACATCTGACTAGGTAGATGGGAAGTGTCATCAGAGGAATAAAGTCTACTTTCTTGTTGTCCTTATTCTACAATTAGCAACTGTTACTGTGGAATGCTATTTGGCCATTCTAGGCTTATTTCATTCCATGATGTTATCACGCTAATGAAGTTTGTCATTTCGAGCCTAATGTTGATTATTCCTAATGTAATTTAAATTTGGCAGTGGTGTAAAACCTTGTTTCTGTATGTATTACCACCACATTCAATTTACACTCTCGAAGCAGCTTTGTCACCAAATTACTTAATTTTTGTCCTACTTAGGGAGAAATTAGCTTGCAAGTGAATGCTAAAACTGAAAGATTTATTCATTGGTAAACTTCATAAATAAAAGTAGGATTGAATTAAATTTGTTGTATATTATCAGACATTTTATCGAAGAGATGCTATTAATTTTGCAACAGATTTGATGCGATGATGGCTAATTAGTAACCATCGAGTAAGGTCAACAACAATTATAATTTATTTCAGCTTCTAAGACTTTCCAAATTAAAGATTCAGAACTCTGACCTTCAACTGAGGTCTGGTTCAGATGTTTCATAGAAGCAAAAAGACATTAATATTGGCAGTTTTTCTCAAAATTTCCTGCATTTTACGTTTCTTCAAACGAATTGGAAAGGATTCAAATTTTAGCTCCTTCCAGATTAGCTCTAAAAGTCACAATGTATCTTCATCGGTCTGCTTTTGGTATTAACTAGTCAGCGTGTTTTTCTTTTACTTAAGAATTTATATTTCAAAAAAACATCAATTTATTTCACCCTATTTGTAATGACTTCCTCTTACCCCCCTCTTACCCCTTCGCATTCATCTTTACAAAATGTATTTAAATGATTCCTGTTCACTGTTACGGGAAACAATAGCTAATAGAATTCGTATTTCATCTTCCTGATATTCTTCATTTTGACTTGTCCTCCATTTGCTGAGATTTTATTAAATCCAATTAATTTATTGCTGCGTCTCATTCACATCATGCAAGATTAAAACCCATTTTAATATTAAATAAGATGTGACAAAACATCCTTCAGATTCGCTTTTCTCTACCACAACCCAATTTCTTTATCCTTCTGGTTTTACTAAGTTAAACAATGTTCTCTGCTGTAATAAGAACTGACATTCAAGATATCACCTCTAATATCGTGTCTTTGAGCGGATGCAGCAAGTGACAGATGGGGAGACAAACAAACCTTTCCACATAGCTTAACCTCAAAATCATTCTAATTAACACTCTTGCTCTATTCGGATTTCGAATGAAAACGAGAAAGCTGAAAAATACTTCGAGAGGTATAATAATATATACTATTAGCTAAGGTTGGAAGCAGGCATGAAAACACGTTCAACATTATCTAAATCCAAAGCCTCATTTACATCGATCAGTTCAAGAATTTCTCCATTCTGATACAATTCAACAAATCGTTTAATTTGTTTCTTATTAAAACAATAGATCATGAAGCCAAAGCCCACTGCAAACTAAAGTTCCTCGGTGAAATTTAGATTCTGTGGCTACATTATTATTGCAAAAAAGATCTTAGTAAAATCATTTTTTCACCTGAACCTTCCTCTTGATTTCATGCAGGTCTTGTAACTGATGGGAGTATTTTCAGCTGAATTTGTTAAGGACAATCATATTGCTCCTGTTATTATGCTAATTAATTATAGCATTCATTTAAACTAATAAAAAAAGGGTATTACGGAAGGCGATTTAAATATAAAGAAGCAGGCTTACTTATTTAAGCAGAAGACGCAATAATGAAAGTTCAAACTGTAAGAATGTATCTTTTGGGAGGGATGCACTTTGTTATATTAAATATTGGAATTTCCAGAAAACTTCAGATTTACTTTCAGTTTGGACTTCAGATTTACTTTTTAGAACATAGGACACTACAGCTAAATAAGAGCATAAAACTCTCGTGAGCAACAAAATTCAAAATTCAAGAATTTTTGCAAAATTTAAATTACATCAGTTGACTTTAATCGTCCACTTATAATACACAAGTGACTTGCTGTCTTAATTTCTTTAAAAAATCATCTAACCACTGTAAACAGCCTATATTTAGTTTAAAAGTTTCCAACAGACTTTTTCCCTCTTTCTGTGAAAGACGAGAGTAAATATTAGATACTCTTAACAATTTAATGTACTTATCAGTTCAGTTCGTTGGATTCTATATGATAATGAATGCGGATGAGATCGGAGGAGCAGTATGGTATTAGTAAAAATATCAGAAATCCGTTTGCTTGTACGAAATTCGAATTCTTCTCATAGAAATTATCGGGATTTAACAAATGAAGTGCAAAATGCATATTAATTAATGATATCAGTGATTGAAAGAATACCACTTCATTCAGATTCTGCGAAACTTTCGTTATTGCTCTCAGTGAATTGGCGGATTTGTCTTATCCCACGGTCCGTCAGGGAATTAGCTCTAGAAATCCTCTGAAAAGATCCACCCTCCCTTTCACTGCTGACAGTAATACCAAGGAATTATACCAACTTTCGGGGTGGATCTTGTTGAATCCTACTAGACATCTTCTCTTTAAATACTTCACTCTGGAAACAGAAGTCATATTGCACATCTCCAGAACAGCGACATGTCACTTTCGGACTCACGGATTATTCGCTATATCCTCCTTCTGCTACTCCTACTCACAACTACTCAAGCGATCTTTTTTGGCGGCGGGTAAGTCTTTTCGCCTTTTCTTCAACGCTTTAGTAGCCAGCCTACTTTGCCAACAGTTGACTTCTTTTCACTCTCTACTCTCTTACTAGACTTGTGCCTAACATTCTTTTTATTTGACCTTTTAGGGAGTAGGAAAGGAGGATACAAATATGAAAATCCGAAGGTGTTTCAGGGGCAACTGTTGCTGCTGCGGTGGCTGTGGTGGTAAATGAGCAGTTTCAACCGAGTCTGGAAAATGAAGCACCTCTCCCACAATGCCTATCAAATTAAATGATCCAATGATCCAGCAATAATTGGCATATCCATTCTCTCCACATTTCGCCCTTTTACCACTTATCATATGAAACTTATTTATATATCACATTTCCTTAACATAAATCTGAATAAATGCTTTTCTACGTTTAACTTTAAAGTACTAAGCAGGGCTTCATCAAATTCCATTAGCAATCTTTTTTTTCTGTTTCCTCAAGCTATCATTTAATTCATTATGCCTAAAAGACCAGAAGGTTTCACACCGAATACTAGAGATACTTGTTTACAGAAATGCTATTTACTAACGATACGAATGAAACAAATAAATACAAATAAAAGAAAATGGAAGATTAAAGAAGTTTCTCAATATAATGAACACTTAAAATGATGAAGTTAATGAATACATAACAAACGTTATTTTTTATGCTGAGATGGTATTTCTTCAAGGTTTTCGAAATAGATCTAAAAGAGATATTTTACCTGGTCTGATAAAAAAACTTTCACTTCCTTGTTCGGACTAGTCTTCTCTATCTGTTCTTTTTTCTAAAATCGGATGTTCAGGAGGTGGATTAAATATCGGTATTGGCATTATCAGTGTCTCAACAAACTCCTTTTGTTTTTTCCTTCCAGGCTTCCGTCTATAATTCACGTAGCGAAGGAAGTGATTAGCGATTTCAGTCCACTCAAGCTTTCTTGTCAAATTCGTAAACTTTAAACCAGTTCCATTTAAACCATTTTTATTAAATCATCTTTTTTTTAGGCAACTTCATTTGAGATATTTGCCATTTCACTTAAAGACGTTAGTCTTATCTGTACCAAAGTCTTCCGTTCATCAATTCTCTTTGAAGAAGAGAATGACGAAGCGCTGAGCTGTACGAACCCCAATTAGCACCATAAAGTGAAAGATTACTCTTTTCAGTAAAGGTTGTCACAATACCCTGAGGCTCTTATCCCAATCCTTCTGTCTCCTAAATAACATCCTCTCTGCTCAGTTCACAAGGATTCCAAAGAACGATATCCGCAGAATCCAGTATTCTGCTGTTTTTCCAAATTAAATTTCGATGGAAAGGTACTAAACTATCACTTCTACTCTTGATTTCATCGTACAATCTGCTTTATCTTGTTATCCTAACTTGAGAACTTCTAAATCTTTTCATTTTTGTGTGACTGACGAAGAAGTTTTAGTTTTCATCCGAGAATGGTGAAAGCAGCTGGGGAGGGAGGGGGATATTACGAAAATTATCACAGAAATCAGGCGCACGACGGATTGAAATATCCATTACAGTTAATTCTTTTCATCAACTTGTTTTGCATGCAAGTATTTTTTGTCGTTGCTGCAATATCGGTCAGAATTTGTCCTAATATAGGGAGCTAGAGTTACCTGATTTTTACTCAAGATTGTATTCCCTCTGCCTGGCTACTCTTTGGAAAAAAGCTTCTGCACATTATTTTCCTGCGAAATCTTTTCAACAGCATAATGATTCTTTAGTGTCTGCATTGGATTTTTAATAGTAAATGTTTAATCAAATTCTGCATTTGTTAAGAATGAGTTTTCGAAGTCCAAATCGCCTTTCCGTCATTCGATAATATTGGCACAGTGTTATCTTCGAGGTTAAGGTTTGATATGGATTGAGAAACATCATTTACTGTCTGGGATTCAGTAAATGTCATTTTGAAGGGAATGAGATTCCGGAAGAATGAATTCCTGGATTCCTGATATTCTTCCGCACAAAGCTTGTGTATCTGAAATACAAGGAACTTTTAACGAGTTTTTTATAATGCTGAAATTTTTGCTAATTCCCTTTATTGAATTATTCTAAATTAAAGCATAAGAGAGTTATCACTTTGCTTTCTCCAATCCTGGCCTCACGGTTTACTAGATAATACAATATTTGAACTTATGAAAAAAACAAATTTAATTTATTAAGAGCAATGGAACTTTTATTGTTAAGGCCCACAAGAATCTTGGGAAAAAATGTGTTGTTATTTCCATAGTCCTTTTAATCCTGACCACTGTAGCCTGGATGAACATATGCTGCTTAAAAGATTGCTCGGACAATTGATTTAATGATTAACTTCAGGAACGATTAACTTCATTGTTTAATACTTGTTTTTTAATGAATCAACTGAAATAATACAACCAGTCCTTTCATTTAAAGAAATTTAGCACAGTCTGTGAGATTTGAGATTTTTAATCAAAAGCAATGTTATCTGTTTAAAATTCTTACGAACTTTGCTGTGATACTGCAGCATTTGTGTGATCTCCAGTTTATAACTGTTACAAAGCTTGAATGCAAAGAGCACTGAAACAAGAAAGTTCGATGGAAATATCAAATATTACCATGGCAGATTTTTTTAATCGAACATCACTGAATGCCACAGACATTAAGGAATAGTGGGGAAATATTATTGGAATAGAAAGTTTTCAATTTTCATTTTCAGGTCAAGAATTAGTTGAAATTCGGACAATAGAGTACACTGAACTGGAATATTCTCAAACTGCGGTGACAACATATTGACTTTCACAACGTTGAGGTCCACTGGTTGCTATTCCCTACCACTGCAATAAAAAATTCAAATTCATCATCGTGTATTATCTGCTAGCAGAAAGATAACTAACATTGCGTGGTAATCCGAACAGTGCTCGAGAAAAATACATGACTGGTACTTGTTTCTTATAATTTCTAATTCTTTTCTTCTCTCGTTTTTCACCGCATTCAAGTACCACTTCAGAATGAATCTAAATTTCTCATTGCAATCAGTGTCGGTGAAGTTTAAACTTAATACTTAATTTGAACAAATTGTAGTAAATAAGCTGCTGTCTGATACTTTTTTTTTGTTTTTAAGCAGAAAAAGTTTCACAAAGGTACAGTTCACACCTCAGTAATTGATCTAATTGTATCTGTAGTACTAATTACGGTAGGAAAGAATGATCTAACTGCCCTATAATTTGAAATAAACTGCATGCCAACAAGCACTTCCCTCATTTACATATAATACAAGTGAAGAGGAAAGTGGCAACAAATATAGATGTTTTTCTTAAAAAGGGATGAATAGAGATTTCATAAAAAACGAGGCAGAAATTACAAGAGTGCAAAAGCTTCTACAAAAAAAAAAAAGAAAAACAGCAGCACTTCTACGGGTCACTACTTCAAGATATCGTTATTTCTCATATTTCCATGGGACTTTCTTTTCGTTTTTTTCTGTAAAGCCACTTTGTAAAAAATTAAAAATTTATTTATAAACAGATGACAGAATAACCAATTATAAATTTATTTAAAATATATTTAGGACTTTTAACAAGACGACGAGGATATGATCGGAGAATTATAAACAAAAAGAAAGAAATGAACAACTTTTTCCAATCCACCGGAATTTTAAGACAGTGATATTTAAATATCACTCTCTCTATTTAATTTTAAGATAATTACAGTTCAAATAAATGTATGGATGCTGAAGATCTATTTAAAAAAAAAATTTAAATTTCAATACTCTTAAAAGTTGAACGCGCAACAACTTTTTGAATTTCTATAAAAAAAAAAAAGAAAAACAGAAGTAATGAAATCTGCACAAAATCGCGGATCCTAACAAAGATCATGTGGATACATAGATAGCAATATGATGAAAACATATAACGTAGTTATCATTTCACTGCAATTATAAAATTTTAGTGATTTAAACTACAGGGATACATTTGGTACCATTTCGAAATATTTTTGCAGTTTTTGTAGTTCAAGTTTCGTCATTTCATGTGCTCGTCGCTCCTGCAAATTAAGAATTTTAAGAAGTGCTATCAATGTTTTCAGTTTACATTAAGCACTGAAATTAAGCATTAGGTTGTTAATGATAGGAAGGATAATGAATCAAGGTGGGAAAATCAATTAGGTAAAAGTTGTCAACTTGCTTTGGTAAGTTCTTCTTTCAAACGCGAAATCATAGCTTCCAAAGCTTGCTTTTCCCGTAATGATTTTTGTAACTGTTCCTGGCTCTTCACCAACTCCGCATTTTTTTTCTCAACCATTTTATCAGACTGCTCCATTTCACGTAGAGGATTAATGCTACAGTCATGGACATCGCTTCTCGGTTGCTAAAATCAAAAGAAAATTGTAAGACTGTATTTTTGCACCGATAACGAATGGAACACAATATAATCAGTCCCAGAAAGATGTAGTTTATTTCAGTATGACCGCTATTTTCCTTCAAAATGCCTGCCACCACACTAAAGAAAAATTTAAAAGATCCTCTTGTTTAAGCACAAGTTCGAAATGTTTCAATTTACTATCCTTGTTGAAAAGATTTTCAAGAATCGAAAATATCCCAATAGAAAATTTATACCAGATATGAAAATCTGTCTTTCAATATTAAATTTAAAAAATCTCTGAGCGAAATTATTATTAGAAACCCTGGATTTTACTGAAAATTAGATTTACAGAATGGGTGCAGTAGTTTCTTGTAGATGAAGTTAATAATTCTTCAGAACGAACACGCTGCAGTTGACCCTGAAAAAGATCAGTTTCCTTTTCTGAATTATGTACTTTCAGGACGATTATTCCTTTGGAAGCATTCTAAAACACCTGCTAAAAACAAAAACTTCCTAGTTTTCAAACCATATCTTTTTTTCATCATAAATAGGTTTTAAGTTTCACTGGACTGTTTTTTTTTTTGATAAAAAAGGATATGTTCAGAAGGATCTCGACAAATGTATTGGAGCTCAAATTATAAAATTAGCAAGTATGGAATTCGGAGCAAAAATTTGATGTGCTTTTGAGAAGTTCAATCATCTAAGTAATGATTTGGAAAACTGTGATATTTAGACCAATTGCATTTAAATTTCTTCCTTAATGAATTTTAAAGGGAGCTACCTGTATTTTGTAAGTGGATTCATAGAGACAATTACTCATTGTTTTCCATTTAACAGCTCTGGGATGTGATGGATCCACTACCACACTACAAAGTATATGTGAAAGCAGCATATCGAATTTCTCATTTTGTGGAAGTTATAATAATATCTGGACAATTTTTGCCTTTATTCCCTGTTATGCAAAGAGCATGTTTAAAACCCAAAAGTTTAAGTTGAACCCAGCACTTGATATAATTTTCAATTCGTCTTTTAAATTGCAAAATTTTGCAAAAACATACTTAACATTTGCAGGATAACTAAGTCTCCCTTGATGCGTAAATTTTGCGACCTATAAAATGAGGTCCTTTAGAATCAAGTGGAGCCGACTGAGATGCTCAATGATCAGGAAAGTAATAAGAGATGCCACCTATTCAATTTATTTATTTTTTATTTAATTTAAACAAGAATTTAACAACTTTTTTCTGGAAGATTGGAAAATTCTATAGGAAAAATGAACTAAGTACATGAAGAACGATAAAGTCGATCATTAGTATCAAAAATGAAGCAAGTGCAGACTCTACAATCAGATGATAGAAATACTTACAGTATGCCTGTTTTTTGCAATCGGCCCATCTTCAAAATTGCTTGACTGTTTTCTAGTTTCCTCCCAGTTATTTAGCGTATGAAGCTGTTCGTTTTCAAAAATATCATGATAGCTGGAAATTCACTGCGCCAAAAAATTTATTAACTGCTATCAGTAATTCAAACGGACATTTAAGCAGTTCACAATATCTACTACTAAACGGCATTTCAAGGAAGGAACAGGAGTTAATTAATATCTTATAAGAAAGTGAATTTATGCACAAATGAATAGTAGAGCGGTATCTGATGAATCCCCATAAACTCGATGTTTTAATAAGGACTAGAGATCAAGAAATAGTTGTATAAGGTCCAAAATTCATGAGATATTATGGCTTTAAAAAGCGATAAAAAGAACTCTACTTCACTTTTCGTTTTGCAAATGCTTCCGGAGTCAACAATAACTGCTCATCAACGCTTACAGCTGGGCAATGTGGATCAGCACACCCTCTACGAGGTGACCCATCGGATGCCGGAGAAATCATAATCAGCCGAAGCAAGGTCCGATGTGCCATCAAATTACAAATTTCCTTATAACTTAGCGTAACGATTGGCATACCTTCAATCTGCAAATTCTTACTTACTTCATTCCTTCTCATCTTCTACAAAACATGTTTGAAATAAAAGTGATCAAGAGGGATATAATTAAATGATAGGTGAATTTGGAGAGAGATAAAGAGAAAAAAAAAAACAAACAACCTCTCTTAATCTCCTTGAAGAGTGAGAAACAGAAAGAGCACTTCAGAAGTTTTTTTTTTTTTTTTCTTTTTTTTATCAATTTAATCATATTCCATAGCAGTTACAGAAGCAGCTGATTTTCAGAAATAACAGCTTTCCACCACCAAAGCTTTGGCGACTCAATCAACTTCAACTAAAATTTTAAACTAATCAACCTCAACAATGCGCGATCCTTGTCTAAGGCCACATCGCCATGCTGTACGATACATCTCCACATCAGTAACAACACCTTCCTCCTGTACATGGAAGCCCAAATTGTCGAAAGTTCGTGCACGTCGATAAACCACTTCCTTAGCTTCATCACCTACAAAATGTAAGATTAAAACGCGACACACTAGGTAATAATATAATGATTATAGTTAAAGCAACAAAAATGCTACATTATGCCATGCCAAGAAAGAGGAATTACAAAGCATGAAGAACAGCAGTCATAAAATAAATTTAGCGCATTATAATCAAGATTTAAAGTACGAAAGAATGTGTGGAACATCTCTTTTAAAAAAATAATTATAGCTAAAGATGCTTAAAATTTAAAAAAAAAAAGTCTTACAATACCTTTGGTAACGCACTCAAGACGTCGTATCAGAGCAGTTAATTCCCGATCACTATTGTCAGTTGTACAGCATCTTAACAGCAGCATATCTCCATGATCAAAATAAATTTTTAATCTAAAAAAAAGCGATCATATATCCTAAATTTGTACTGACACAAAAGGTGGTGTAGTGCTGCATAATGTAACATGTCATAAGCAATCACAACTTTGCAGCTGGTACAGAATTTCTGAATCAATTTTAGTTGCTCAGAAGAAATAAAAATACGCTCTTAATTTTTATCTCTCACTTAAAATCTACCCGGCTTTTAGCTCCGTTCCAAATGTCGGAACACTGCCATAAAGGTCATCAATACTAACCCGAAACTCAGGCAACTAACAGAACGGAACAATTTATTAGGAAAAAAAAGAAAGACGTGTACCCTGAATCCATATTGGCCCAACCAATAATAGAATGTGTGGGTATTGCAAATATAACTTCACCAGATGGCATTTCCAAAATAGCAAA
The DNA here is from genome assembly GCA_003640385.1 of Setaria digitata. NCBI lineage: Eukaryota > Metazoa > Nematoda > Chromadorea > Rhabditida > Setariidae > Setaria > Setaria digitata. The sequence continues at coordinate 226,034 of RCAB01000027.1, read as the reverse complement.
GGTTTCACCAGATACACCTAAAACACAGGTGATAGGTTGGTTTTGTGAATGATCGTGAACTTCAACAAGCCAAGAAAGGGCTCCGTGTAGCGATTCGCTTAACGTTGGCCGTGGTAATGATCGTTCTTTCCGTTTCACCGATCCAACCAAAAATCGGCCTAAAGTAATGAAAAATTTATATTTTACTGACAAGCAATTATAAAACCGATTTCAGACTTCCATATTTTACTAATGACGTGAAAATAGGTAAGATTAGATACTCCTAATAACATAGAAGTAAATGATTCTCACTTGCAATTTTTGCAGGCCCATCATTTGGGTGTGTAGAAGCAAAATTTTCAGCGATTTCCTTCAGTGCTTCTCGACGAGTACGTGCTGCCATTGCTGCGAATTTTTTCGAGCGGTGTACCGCATTCTCAGCATTTATTACTAAAAAAACAGCAGGACTAAGAAATTTCATATCGCTATTTTTTCGACAACTAATTCCGGAATAAACCGACATCTTTTTCAGAAAAAATTAAGTGATACGAATATATCTATGCTGAACCATAAAATCTCTATGGCATCAAAAAAGAAAGAAAAAAATTTTTTCTTCTTCTAGCTTAGCGCTTGCAGTCAAAAACTCATACTTACTTTTTGTGATGAAAAAGTCATGGAATTCAGAGGACTTAGGAAATGTAGCTCCTTGAGGTATAGCAGGTCCGAAAGCCGGAACATCTTTTGCTCGTGACACAGCGATACTAAAAATTTTAAGATAAAAATAAAGTACTTTATTAAGAACAAGATATAAAAGTGTTCAACATCCATCTCTACGATCTAAAAACACTAATTCATGAATGTCATAATTTAAAAGCATACCAAAACAGGCATGAAATAAGTGCAAAGATTACGTTTTGAAAATGGAATCCAAAGAAACAGAAACTCTGGCCAAACAATAAAAAGGAACACACCTATAGGTTACATCATCAGTACATGGTTTATTGGCTCGAACAATAATGAAAACATGTTGGAAGTGTGAACGAACAGTAATTGGACTGAAAGGAAGAGCACCGGGCTCCTGGAAGATTACAGTAACCATATCATTACCAATATGCCTTTTCCGAGCCAGCTAAAACAGTGATGTGTTTTGAAATTAAATAAAAACTAGACAGAATTCAACCAACTAAAAAATCGAGCATTAATCGAGTTTTTAAATAAAACATGGGAAGAACTGTCAATTTCATAGTATGAAAATGACTGCTTACTTGCTGTTTATTACTAGGAGTAAACGGAAGAAGTGTTGAAACGTGAAACATTATTTCATGCGCCTGATATCTCACGTATATAGAATGTGTACCCGTAGTGTCACCGCGTACATCGAGACCCCCTTTGTACTGATCAAAACCTTTCAACCTCACACGTTGTCCAAGAAAGTCTAAGAATTCCTCGAAAGCAGGAGATCCGTTTTCTGAAATTAAATTTAATTTCCATAAGAAATTAAATACTTCATATGTGTGCTAAAATATAAATCATACAAACATTTATGAAAAAATGAAATAATATTTGGTATTCACAAAATATTTTACTAAAATTCGAAATGAGAGCCAGTGTCACAGCTATAATTATCACTAAAGCTTTAGTAGTGCTTTAATAACACACCCATTTTTGCAAGGATTCAAAATTTTTCATTTTCAAATACCGAAATTTTCCATATTTCATTATTGTAATTATGAACAGTTTTCTTATTCATTTGGAGTCCTGAGTGCATGCACTACAATAGTATGGGCAAAAAAAAAAAAAAAAAAAAAAATCCCAATTGGAAAGAAATAAGCTAATAGTTAAAACATAAATCAAATTAACATAAATCAAAATTACAAGAGCTCATCATATTTTGCTATGCAGAAAAAAAATGCACCATTATTATACATTTGTTCTTCAGTAGACTGAGAAACACCGCAATACATTACGCCGACCTTATATCTCGTGTAAATTGGCTGAAATAATATAGTTATGACTTAATATTCAAATTTCGAAATGTTTTTTCTTTTGGTGGGAAGAAATCGCGAAGTACGAAATCAATAAGTCAACATTACCGGTAATTTGTGAAGCGTATGAAAGGAAATCAAGCTTCAAAACAATTCTAAGTTTAGCACCAAACTTTAATGCCGAATTTCTTTCCTAACTTCTTCTACAAATGAAGATTTCTATAGTGAATGGGTGTAAATACTGCATCATTCAGCAGTAAATCATAAGGAAGATCTCTACTTAAGCAGACACAAGAATACTTGTTCATCAATTTTGACAAGGAAATCTTCCACTCGTGTAGACGACGGATTGGCTGGACGAAGAATTCCGTACGGTATTTGTGGGCAGGCTATTTCTAATAATTCTTTTATCAGTGATCGAGTATTTTTCTGGTCGGCATTACTATCCGACAAGACTTCTTCCGGTATTGCAACTCGTAGCGTACAAAGCTGAAATAATATCTACATTCACGGCTTGTAAATACTAATGGTTAGCTAACAAATCGTAAGATTCAATTTTATGACAAAGAAAAAAAAAACTCGGATAGACTACGCAATTTTGTAGTTCAAATAGTCTGAAACAAAGAATTCCTAGAGATACCAATAACTCAATGAGCACTGTCATTTAAAAACATCTTTTTCTGAGATTTCTGCAGACAAATCATGATATTCCCAAATGAAATAATTACTATGCAAGAATTTTGATACAACTTGAAAAAAAAAAAATACATCACTAATCCGGACAATCATCCGGTAAATTGTTATATTCCGGATACCGTTTTCAATATGTTCACGAACTACCGAAACGGCAACTGGGCCATACGTTTCGTCGGTACCAAAAAAGTTCCAATGAGCTGAAATCCGTTATTTTCAAATTCAATAATCTTGTTAAATTATAATATATGAAGTAAAACGGCTCAAACTAAAGAAGACCAACAAATAAGAATGATATAAGTATAATGTATAATAAATGTAAATTTCAAAAACAGTTAATTGACTTCGGAGCTTGAATAGCTGATGGATGTAGATTCAGCAACTAATTAACTTCTTCCAGGAAACTTAAATTTAAATAAGTGAATGTAGCATATATTCATAATAAGAGAAAAAGTAAAAACATTAAAGAAATATGAATAAGTAGACAAACTCTTTTCCATCAATTTAATTAGCGCTTTAATTACATTAAAAGAATACGCTATTGCTGTAATATAAAGTAAAGAAAAATTTAAAGGATGTGAAATACAACAGCAATTTGGGCACTGTTAAAATTATAATGAAACCTATTCCACTTTTTTTAAGAAAAGAGAAGTCATATTTGACTACCAATCCACTTTCGTTTCAAATATTAAACGCAAAAGCCAGAAAAAATTACGTCGCCCAAGAAAACAGTGTCGATAGTAGTAAGCGCCAATGTCTTGAGGTTCAATGACAATTTTCTGCTGACGTGCTGCGCATAGTCTGAAAAAATAGTATTCAATAATATAATAAAATTAGTGGTATTTCGTTCCAGTTCCGTATTAGATTTCATAAAAAAACATGTCTTTTTCGAACTGCACATTTTCTTAAATCTAAAAATCACAACAAGAATAAATTTATATTTCTAGTATGTGAAAAGATGATTTATGTGTTTATTATCATCTTTGTTATGCTGTCATTTCAATATACTGTTTCAGTACCTTTTCACGAAGGAATCTTTAACAAAAATTACTCTCTTTTTCTTTCTTATTACTCCTTAAGTGATGAACACTTTTTGGCACCATTCAACTTATTTTCCATTTCGTGTAAATGTGTTATCCTGCTATAATTTACTTTACATCTTTACCGGAAGACTCTTTTCCTTAATTTATATTGTGAGCTCCGATTTATAAATTTGCCAACCACTGAAAAATATACAAGTCATGGCTTCTGCTTCCTTGAACTAGTCATAATCTAAAGCCATCATTTAAGATATTCCCTCTTGAAAAGAGCACCGATATATCTACTTCTCATCCACTTTAACATGGCTACACTATCCATCCTTAGTTTGATATGTCAAGTCAGTGTCATAACAGACATCAACTTAAAGTGTCCTTTTGGTTATTTCGAGAAATATCTTGCATTTCCATAGATAAAAGAACTATAGTTTCGCTTCAGAACGAAAGCTGAAGCTAATGAATTTATTTGAGAGCTTTTTTCACAATCCATAAAATATAATTACCTGCCACCAAGATATACGTTGCTAACATCTTCTAGAATGCCTATTTCGGATGCTGTATGTTCGCGCTGCCATGTTTCATTCATGTTTTTTAAACCATCAGAAGGAATAGCACTGACCCGACGAGAAAGAGCTAGGCGGCGAATCGGTTCACCACCTAATTCATTTCTAAACGGTTTTTTTTCTAAAGGTTCGGAAAATTTTAATTACTCTAAAACAGAAGTTTAATTGACTGTATGTCTCACTAATATTTATGATTGACGCTTTCAAACCCTTAACTTCTTCGAAAAATCAAATGCATTACCTGAAAGCCGGGCAATTCGACAATAAATCATTTGATTTACCATCACCTATGTCATCTTCGCACGGACTCTGAGCCTGAGATGCACCTGTTGGACGTGGTTCGATAGAAGTTGTAGGTGGACCGAGTCCCCATGCCGATGCTAAGCTTACACAGTCATGATAAGCACAGAGACGTGGATAGCACGGTCTCCATTCGCTGTAATTCGTAAAATTTACAAAATTGACAATCTTCTAGTTGATGTTCTAGAAAGTTTTCCGGAACAGATTTGTTTACATTCAATTAAAATAGTTTTGGAAATATATCCCAAAACCCATTGCTCGAGTCAGTTAAGGGCCCGGATGTGAATAAAAACTGAAGAAAATACCTAATACGTTCCATAACAATTTGGGTGCCATACTCGGAATCGCAGGGAATATGGGTGTCGAACTGCGATGCCGATGCACTATTCTGAATTGGTCCAGAAGGTGTTAATGCTGATGTTGTTGCAAGGTTATGTGCCGAGCCTGCAAAATTTTACGATAATTTTTGTTCTAAATATAATTAAATCAAATTAAGGTATTTATTTATAAATTATAACTGGATAGAATCACCGGAGTAATTACGAGGATAAGTGTTTCCCCACTGAAGGGTGCACTGTCGCACTCCAACAATGTCAAAAAGTCATGAAGTTGACTACAAAAAGCTAATGTTCGAAAATTTGAAAGTTTAAGAGATTTTAGTGATCGAATGAATTAGGCTTTCTCATAAATGATATGCAGAGAGATCAGTTATACAGTTCAATATATTTCGGTAACATAGGAAAAAGATCCAAAATTTCTGAAAAAGAATTTGCTTGTTTGTGCTGAAATAACTTACAAGATGTCATCGCTGGTTTGATACTGTTGTCACTACTGCCGCCAACATTTTGGTAATTGAATGAACAGGGCGAAGGAACGACAATTTTCGGTAAATTATAAGTGGGTAAGGACGCAACTGCTTCGCTATTAGCACCTTCAAAAAGCGTTACATGTGAGATTTAAATTTTTGCAAGCTGTTCAGTTTGAGCAACCCTTTCCGGGATCACGGAGCTAATTCAGACGCCACTGAGTAAAAAATCTCAGATATTCACTTTGCAAACAGCTCTGCACTTCTACCTCACTGTAAGCAGCATACGGACTATCAGAGCTTCTCTTGATGAATGTGCATTTCCACTTTTCTAACCATGGGTATCCTCAGTTTGCTTGAGAAGACCAAAAAGTCAATGCTCATCTGTCACGGTGACACTACTGAAATAACTTTGAGAAAAATATTAATCACCGAGTGCGACAGCAAGAAGTGAACCACGTCGATTGAAATGCTCAAGTGGTAATGCTACACCATGCATCTGCACACTGACCGCTGTCCATACAGTAGCACTATAGACACAAATTAGAGAAAATTTCCATCGCTTTAAAAAGATCGGTCAAAAACATGTTAAATTCTTTTTTAGCTTTAAAAACTATTTCCTCTAATGTCACCTTCACTTCCTGAAATTTTCTATAAAAAAGTAAAGTTTATGATGGCAACGATATATCCAACGTAAATGACGTACAAAGAAATTCAAAACCACTGCTATGAAAAATGAAATACGTAACTTTCATACGTAGTGTAAAAGTGAGACTGCTCTCAGAAGCCAACTTGTGAGTAGGGAATTGTACCTTAAAGGTGAATTCTTAAATACAAATGTCATTGAGAGAGAAAACAAAAAAGCATTCTCGTGGTGTGGTGTGCTTCATCCCTTAAAATGACGACTCCAACACTGCATCCCATTTATCCAAGGAAAAGACGAGGCCGAAAATAATACTGCTTCAACTTTCCTCCTACTTCTCGCCTCAAAGACGAAACAATTATTTCCAAATTGTCATCAGCCCTCTCCATCCTAGCTTGCGCATAGAACGTACACCACTTTCGTATACTTTCCGACATCTCATCGATTTCGACTTAAATTCGAGTTTCATTAACCACACTTAAATTAAAGTAGTAACAAACAACAAACTGAAAACTGAGCAAGTGCCGCGCGATCAAAATGAAGTCAAAAATGCAGAATAGCAGTTGAGGAAGAGAGATTCTCTACCCTCCTCCCTAACAACTGCTTTTAACAGCCCCTTCTAAGCACCAAGAATTCATGACAAAAAGCTTACCTTCTCCATCACCTCACTACTTGCTTTTGAAAAAGGAGGGGCCTAAAACATTTTTAGATTTTCAATTCATTTTTAATTCCTTCCTTAATAGAAGTCAAAATGTATTGGTCGCTCAATGCAAATGTTCTTTATTATATAGCCCTTGAAAAAGCTCCTCAAGAATGAAAATGAAGACAAGCGAGTCTAACAACTGCAGAAAGCACAAAGCACGCGATTGATGGGAACAGCTCTCTGCAACATCATTCATATGAATCAGTTAAAATTAAGAACTATTTTGAAAAACCCCGAGTACTTCCTCTTCAGAAAGCAATTAGAAAAAAACTTCCAGTAATTCAGATTCAAAGCAGAGGTGCTGGGAAGAGAGTCGTGTCTTAATGAAAATGTTCCAGCAGATTTTGAAGCGGACTTTAAATCAATTAAGCATCCTGTCAATAACTTCAGTCTTTACTTTTTATGGATTGTCCTATTATTAAACTGTCGAACCAACATTCAGAAAACTTCCCTTCCCCCCGCTCTAATACTCTTCTATCAGAAAAAATAACTTTAGTGTGTAATTTTGGTTTTAGCTATATTCATAGTCTCTAGCAATTAACAATTGAAAATTTTTCTGGATAAGGGAAATAATGAATATTCTTTAAAAAAATACTTTAATAAAGATTTCAACGAAAACGAGGTGCTGAAAATTGTCGTCAAATAAAACAGGGAGCAATTAAAATTATGGCTTGGCACTCGTCACGTTGAATAAATATGTGCTCTGCTTTCCAACTAAGCACAAATAGATAAAGAAATTGGGCAGGATGGGAAAGTGGTGGAGATTTTTTTAATTTTTTATCCAGTCATTTCATTGGGACGAGAAGATAACTGAAAAAACCTTCGCTTCATTACGGGTGGCAGCAGCTTCCAAATAAAATTTTTATCGCGGAAAAAATTAGCGCAAGTTTATTGCCGATATGAATTACGAGAAGATTGAATTTTTCAATAAAAGTAGTCGCATAAGTAAAATTCATTTGAATCGATCTTTCTTCTTCTGTCTTCGTTTGGTTTATAGAAGAGAAGAGGAAAGTATTGTCTCGCAGAAAATGGAAAGGAAATTCAATGAAATTAGGAGCCGAAAGAGTATGTTTCATGGATACAATTTAAAAAAAGCCTGGCTGTAGAAAGAAGAAACAAGAAGAAGGGAAGCAAATGAAACATTTAATGAACAGAAGCCAGAGGAGCAGCTGCAGGCTCTCAAATGAACCTACGTTTTAACGCTTTCGCTACTAGAAAAATCTTGCTTCTTTTCCAAAGGAGAGTGGAAACTGCAAGTTGTACGGGACGTAGAAATATGGCATGATCGCGAAATTCATACCGTGCACAATCTCATTAACAGCTCAAAGCTAACTAGTCTGTTCAACTTCTTCCTTAATGGCTTCACCTATTCCACAAGCTTAACTTGGCCTCTGATCTTATCAGAACGAGTCAAGTCCAACTGAATATACATATATACACATACGAGCTCAATAATTTCGAATAAGTGAGATGAAAGGGTGTGAGGATGAAGAAAAATGAGATGGCTTAACTCATAAAAGCNTGTGTGTGTGTGTGTGTGTGTGTGTGTGTGTGTGTGTGTGTGTGTATGTGTGTGTGAGTGAGGGATGTATAGAAGAGGGTACGGAGAGGTGGGTGAGTGTTCGGAGATAAGTTTGATAGGATTGGATTGCGCTGATAAGTTTCGATATCGGTGGAGCGAAGCATGTGCGTCGGAGAGCGCAAATCGCAATAGCCATCTGCCATCTGATCCTACTTTAAGAGGGGAAAGATGGAGGGATGGACTGGAAGTGCCTGAGACTGAGCCTGGCTGTGTAGGCCCTTGGCCATCAAGCCGTTGGATGGAAAGCATATGGTTAACAAGACAAATGGTGTCAGCAGCTGTGTACCCTAGCGACCCAGCTACAAATACTCTTCCTTTCATTACCCGCTCAGTTAAGCCTTTTCCACGCCAATCCATTAAATGCTTTTTTGTAGTACCTCTCCGGGTACTACTATCATTGAATTTATTGATTGCTTCCGAATATGAGAAGTAATTAAGATTGATATCGAAGTAATAATTAGTGATGATGAAGGTGGTGGGATGGCCACAGCAGCGACATAAGTCTTTGAAAATCACAGTAGTAATATTGATAACATACTGATAATAATAACGATAGTAATTCTGATAACAGCGGTAAGAGCAGTTTTTTAAAATGCAATGCCTAATATTCCTTCAAAACATCAAATACACTTTGGCATAGTTGTACAAAGCGTATCCATACACTCGGAGCTATCTCTTCTTTAGAGCCTGTAGCAATTCCCTACTAGTACATTGGCCATGATTAGCCGTCATCTTGTTGTTAGGTCATTTTGTGAAATGTCATAATTTTCAAAAGGAAAATGTTATAATTGGAAATGGATGCTACAGCATAATTTAAATACTTTTTTCCAGTATTCCATTTTATCTCATTCATCAATAATAAATGGACCTTTTAATGGTATTAACTTTATTAATTTCCATGTTATGGAACTACGCAGGTCTAAAATCATCGTACTAATTAACCATCGATGTTCGCTGATGGCGCTAACCTAAAGCGGTTTTTTGGAAAATCGCGATAACTATCGCGATTTTCCAAAAACTGTTTACATCCAATAAATTTGGGAGTTTTTACATCCAATAAAGCAAAACTGTTTACATCCAATAAAGCTAATAATCTATTTGGGAGTTTAAATTTGTTCACCTATAATAAACTTATAATATCTTTTGTTTTGGTTACAATTCAATCGTGCCGACTATCTCTTGCTGACAACTAACAACTGCATATAATGTACATTCTGCTATTTATTAGCCTTGCAGTCCAACGGCTCAACTTTGGTCACACTTTCGTGCATTTCTTTTTCCAGGTGAACATTCTTGTTGTGTAGAAAAAGCAACATATAGTTGAAAATCAGTTCCTAAAGAGTGTGGAAGTCAGTATTTTGGCAAAGATTTCTAACAAAAGTAAAGATGAAACCAATAATTTCCGGAAAAACCGATTTGTCCTGAGTGATGATGAATATATGATGATGATCATGTCGACGGGACAAAAATCTTTGTGGATGATTTTATCACTTTGGATGGGTGAATCGGTTAGAGCTTTAAAAATCTCTCAAAACTTTTAGCTGTGAACAGATAAACGTACATGAACAATAACATGAAAATGAAGCAGATTAACAAAGATAGCTATCGCTGCACCATCACCAACAGCAAGAAACGCAAAATAGATGGTACCGCAGAGTAGATAAAGCCTAGTTTTGTCTTAAGATGGAAGGAGAGGTAGATGAGGAAGCAAAATATTTTATATACAGAACTAAAAGCTGGAGTTCTAAAACTGCATCAAATAGGCAGTTTAAAAATCAGGATACACTGGAACGAGCAATAACAAATCTAACAAATAATACGGTGGCTAACAGGGAAACCAATAAAAAAAAATAATCAACATAATTCAAAAACTATCACAAGAAATAAAATATTCAAAACGCTCTAACTTTTCAGCTGTCGATTTAACCAAAAAATTTCTAGTCACAAATTTATGAATAACCAATATTCATAACTTATTTAAAAGACTTCCTCCATACCGATCTTAACCTGAAATATTCTCTTTTACTCAGAAGCTTGAGGTTAACTGTTTAAAAAAGAAATTTTTTTTACTGCACGAATCATTGACTTACATCAATTAAATACTACTGTTATGAAAGGAAAAGCGACGAAGCTATACGAATAAACAGCGTACCTGAGTTTTTTTTCACGAAAAATTCTAGTTCTCTTAGAAAGCTTAAGATTTTCTAAATTTTCAATTACGGAAAAAAGTGACACTTCTTTTTCGCCACAGATTAATCATTCTTAACAGCTTGATCACTTATCAAGCTGCTATTTTCAGCCTTTGAACTCTCAGAAATTGAGCCTAATATAAAATCTCTAATAAGCCCTACTTAATATGTATATTCCTACGAAAGTCATATAAAAACGTGGAACTTCGCAGAAATTGTCCCTAGCGCTGCATAACCCTTCCTCATTTCGTCAAACCAATAATACCAACCCTGTGAAATCTTTCTAATACATAGCTTAAGTTCGTATACTTTTCCATATGAAATAAAAGTTGAAAAACATGCACAGAATATCGTGTTAATTCATTCTGCACTTGTTGTTCTAATTTGTTAGGGCAAAACAACGAAAACAAAACACTCGATGGTACTGGCTAAGCTGAAGGGGTTTAGTGAAGGGAAGCTTTACTTGACACGGAAATTATTTGGACTGAACTGATTAATCAAGCTGTTAAATGAATTACGCAGCATAGCTGAAGAGGAATTATGGAAATGATTTGGGAAATAAAAAGTTAAATGAACAGAGCTAATCTTCCTGATTATAAAAGCAGGTAAAGTGTATGCAGTAAGTACACATGTAAACTAAGCAAGAACATTTAAATGAATGGTGGGAGTTATATAAAATAAAACAAAAAGAAAACTGACTAGTTAATCGTTTTTCGGCTAATAAAAATATGAAGAAAAAAGCTAAGAGAAAGGCTAATAAAAATTTGAATCATGAAGATGGATAAAGAGATATTGACTTAGTAGCTAAGACCTAAAACTAAAATCTGGCAGTAATTTGTATTATTAGTGCTCATGTGACAATTGATTGAATGATTGATTACTTTTCCTATTATCCACATAGCCGCATCTTTTTTTTCCGTGCTGGAGTCGTCTTCCAAATCGCCGAGTTATCGGGATAAGTTTGTCAAGTTCATGAGCGAACAAAACCTGCAAGGAAAAGTCCAGCCTTGGGATAGAAATTAACATGATATGTAAAACCAATAAACGAATAGATAAAGTTTCTATAAAGAAATTATTTAAAGAATAAAGAGTTTAATAAACTCGGCCAGTTTTTTTAATCACATCTTTCTTTTCTTTTTTCTGAAATGAGTTAAAGCTGGAGCAGCTCTCATTTTTTGCAATACACAACCTTAAAGCATATTGCCTCAAGGCAATAATACTTTAAAATTAATTGAAATTAAATTACCAAGAACCAAGGGTATTAAAAGTTTGTAATGGGACTCAAATTAATAAAAAGCAAGTTAAGTATTAATAAAGGAATCAAATAACAGTCTAATGAATAATCGACATAGCACATAACGTTTGGTAAGTTTTACATTGATACATCGCTTGGTCAGTTTGAGTAGATAAGAATACGCCTTGTTGTTGTGACTAAACTCTTCTGGTGAGGTGTATGTAAGAGCTCCTATACACACTGCGCTTAAATTATCTTCCGCGTTATTGACGACCCAATCCAGCAGGAAACTAATCAGGAAAAACTGCGGAGGATAGGTCTAAAATCATACAACTGTTATTATATCCAATAAAAAAAAAATGACTGTACAAATTCAGCTTGCTATCTATTCAAGTCATTTATCATTTAATCAAACACTATAAGCCCGAATGTTGCAAAGAAAAAAAAATTCCAATTCAAATGACTTTAAACCATTATTTGTGGCTATCTTGCTTGCGTACAATTAATTAAGTATGAAGGTGTCACATCTTGTGTTTTTTCCCCTCACCTTAAAATGTCTTTTATCACTTAACCTTCCAGAAAGATAGCTTCACACAACGGTGTAACACTATGATGTCAACACTAAGTCTCTACTTTTTCTCTTTGAAGGCTACCCATTCCTGAATCTCTTACCTGCTCCATTTCTTTCTTTTTCGCAGAATCCGAAAGGGTTGCTTTTCTTACTGCTTTAGCCACAAAGTTAACCATTTTATTTGCATCAACAAACAGTAACAGTTCGTCTCCATCTGCCGCTGCGTTTAATCTTTTTAGAGCGCATCTCAATGCGCCAACTAGTTTATGTTGGTTAATGCTGAAAAGGAAACTACGCTACGAAACTTGGGGATATTGTCGTCAATTAGTTAGTTTAGTCATATGGTTTTTGTGCAATCATCCAACATTATCACATTTAATCTCATCGTTACAAGCACAGCAAGGTCATCTCAGTATCAGTGACGCATAGTCAACATCAACAACACATTTTCTCATTTGGAATGCCAAAATTCCAAGAAAATTTTCTCAGAATTCGTAACCAATCTCAACTAATTTTAAGTTATTGTAAAATTGTTTTTAATGCAAGTTTTTGGTAGTAAAAAACGAAAGCAAAAAAGAAATCAATTAAAAAACTCAGTTCGGCTTAGAAATAACGGCAAACGAAAAGAATTCTAAGTAGTTTTTTCTATCTGCAGCGGAATGGAAATCCCTACCTACTTGAGGCAGGGTAAAAACTGAAAAAATAATTGAGGAATGCATATGGATGAGGGTGACAAGAGTTGTCGAAATATCGAAGAAGCAGACCAGCCAATGCAGATGGAAAGCAAAAGCAGCCGTGATACAATATTTTACCGATGTTTTCAACAGCAGTAAAGGAAAGTTCTGCATCCTAGAAAAGGGGAGCTTATTTTTGGAATTCAAGTAATCCACTGCTCTGTTTTATGTTTTCAAAGTCTTTTTAACATATATAGACGGAATTTCAATCAAGATTTCCAAGAAAACATAATCTTGACTGATTCTAAGCCTAATTATCAACACAAGCTCGATAACCTACCTGACTAAATATAAACCCTTCGAAAACTTGCAGAAGCATTTTCCCTTTCACAACACCACAGCCCACAACTTCCGGATAATATAGCTGCGCAGTTTTTGCATAACTTCTTCGAATGGCACATGCGGCGATGGACATAAGAGCAATTGCCTGTATTTCATTAAGTCCTTAAATGTTATGGAGAAATGAAATAATTATGGTGGAATGAAAATCATTTTTAACTATTAGGTCAACTAAGAAGAAAGTTGGAGTTACGAGAATGAAAGATCATAATAATATTACACTATCTATTATACCTCAAATCACCACCCAAATCTCCTTCAAAACTAAAGTTATATGGCAAAATTAATTTTCTAGCTGGAACCTTGACACGCGTAGGTGCTCCTTCAACTTCAATTGCTGAACGCAGCATGTGAATTCGTTCACGAGCTATCTGTTCATCGATTGCTACACCAATCCCGATCACTTCCGAAAGCGAAACCCAGATCATTGGATCTAGTGTTGAACAGTATGTATCCACCTGTAAGGATCTGTTTGAAACACAAAATGTCAACAAAAACGGCTGCCATGAATACCCTAGTAAATCATTTTTTCCGAGTAAACAGAAAAAAAGGACACTTAATCTGGCAAACATTCAAAATTAATGGTTAGTTCTACAAACTGATGGTTATTTCTATTTGATATAAATATGAAGAATATTGTAATACACATAATAAACAAACAAATTTTAAAGACATAATTTTAACAAACATTCAAAATAAATCCGAACTGCCATCCATAAAAAGGAGAGGGCTGAAGAGATATGAAAAGAAAAGAAAAATAAGCTGATAATCCATAAAAAAACACACTGATAAAGCAAACCACTTGATCAAATGCAGCTCGTAAGAAAGTTGTGACTTTAGCAGTACAAGAATTGCGCATTATGGCACGAAGGAATAGCAAAGCACGTTGTAAGTTGTGATTATTTGGCTAAAAATACAAAAGTTATTCCGAGTTTTTTTTCACTGTTATTTATTCGTGAATTTTAAAAATAAGTTGTATTTTGAAAACAAATTTCAGAAAACTGCTGGAATTTAATGTCTATACCTCAAACTCATTATCGTCTTCGATAGTTTTCCCAGCCAACATTGCGCAATCTGTGCCCCGCTTTACAAGTAACGCTCTAGTAAGTGGCAATTCTTCAGTTTCATTCAAATCAGGAGTAAAGAAACTATTTAAACGATAGCAGCACCATTCAAGAAATTCCTGTGAATCAGATTGAAAATTATATTAATTCTGCAATTCCTTCCATCACATTAATGAATGCTATCAAGTATAACATGATTAACATGGTCTCGAAAAGTATTCCGAGATCATGTTAAGCCTTAATTGTTACTTGTTTCTGTAGTGTACGATAACCTAATATAAAGTTTTTTCATTAGGAAATAGATTAGGTGATTGTTAGAAAGCTAAAACTTATTTGAAGAAAAAAAAAAAAGGAGCTTTAATAATTAAGACGATGGAGGTCCATATGACCAAGAAAAGGTGAATTAATTTGAAAGATCTGAAGCAATTTCCAAGATCAACATGCTTGTGTAAAATGTCTGATTTTGACCTCTGATTTTCCTTCTTTTGCGTAGAATAAATCAAATAATTCGCACACCGAGAATTCCAACACTTGTTCTGAATTTGGCAAATTTCTTGTTGAAATGATTGTTTCTAGTGTGCTCCGCCACTTTTCCCTAAATATGCCACCTCGTCACTAAAAAAAATCGAAAAAAAAAATTATGTTGATATATAACATACACTTGAGCTTGACATGAATTAAAATAGTAACTTACATTCCAACTTGATCCTTTTGATCAAATAGCCTTGTCAGTAAACACAACTGAAAGATTACAAATTCTTCTAAGAGTCCTTGTACTGAACTGGTTGAAGCTGTCCATGTTACCAGGCTACTGGAATTATTTTTGGATGGTAAAGTTTCAGCTATTTGCAGAATTAAGTCTTGCAGGAAACTCACTCAGTTTAAAATGTCCTTAAAGACGCAATAGAAGCTTCTCCAATCAAATAATCAGGTCAATTTCGAAAATTATTTCTCGAGAATTAAAAATTGCACTTCCTATGCTCCATAGAAAATCACTGGCATAGGAATCAAGACATTTTACTTGTAAAGGAAGTCGACGAAATGAATCATATCAGGAAGCAGGAAATGCAAAGCCTCATACCGATCCCCCTCGTCAACAGCGTTTAATTTGCAATATTCACACAAACTTCTCCAAATATATACACGACCAGCAACCACATACAGATTATTTTTGGAACTGAAATTCGATTATTCCTTTTTTTTTTTCATTCATCTCTTTCATCTTCTCTTATTAGCCTTCTAAATGCACTTTTTTGCAAGTACTTTGAGAACTTTGAACCCTTCTTGTCATTTTGATGGAATGCTCTCTAAAATGCAAATCACAGTGCGCATTAATATAAAACGGCGTTTAGAACCCCCATTACTTGTTTAATATTGAAAGTGACAATAGCGAACACAGATGTCATTAAATAAAGCCAATTTAATAAGTTTTTATTTAGTGCTCACAAAGCATGAATTTTTCATTCCTTCCGTAATTAGAATCTATTTTATGAAGGAACAGGCTAGACTGTTTTGTAAGTGACAAAATTTTGAGCGGGAAATTTCAAAATATAAATAATACAAGTCATGTATACAGATTTTACAAAAGTGAAGCAAAACCTGCAGTGCAATTCAGCAAAATTTCGTCGATCAAGTATATCATATTTAACAAAATCAGTATACGAAGCTGTACCCGCTGTGTCCATCTTGCTCTGTGCTGCACTGCACAACTTACTCAGATTTATTAGCATCTCACTGGTTCGGGCACTTCCTATTTCTTTCTGGTAATTTTTGAGAAATGTCATCAAAGCCTATAAAAAGGATAAATATCTAATAAAAAAATTACACTCTTTTTCACATAATTTATTCTCAACTTATTTTCTCCATCCTACGTAAATTTTATGAATTAACTAAGTATCGGGGTCACAGTCAGAATAATAAACAAAAAAAAAAAATGATGAGCAAGAGAAAATAGGTGTCCTCATAAACATTCAGGTGTTTCGGCTTAGAAGCAGGTATGAATATACCTTAAAAAAAATAATTTTCCGAAAAAATTTATTAAGAGGAAAGATTTAAGCTAAACTGCACTGTAATAAGAGATCAAGAACGTAAGTGGTGCATGAAACTGCAAAAACAAAGTTTTAGGAAAATTACAAATCCACCTGTTGGGTGGTTTGTGAATCGGAGATAAAATCGAGATGTTGTAGAAGATTAAGCAGTGGTACTGAATCATTTCCAGCCCAATTTACAACCATTCGTTCAATTATTTTTCTCAGCACTGCTGAAATTTTATTTTTAAAGCAAAAGTAAGGAAATGGAGCAAGCAAATCTCCTTAGAAGTATAACATTAAAAAAAGAAAAAAAACAGTTACTGAGACAAGTAAATGGTTACTGAGATTTATTAACTTGAAGAACCCGAAAAATTAAGTTTTAAAACAATTAACAATGAATAAGGAAATACCATCGTCTTTTGTAAACGCAGTTTTGAGCAGCTGCATTCGTTGCTGAACTGTGAGTGAGCGCACATGTAAACTGCATGCAATTCTACTATAAGCAAGGCGACAAATGCTGTTATCATTCTCCACCAGAACTGCGGAAATGAATGTTGCAATATTGTTTTCAGAAAAAAGTGGTATACTACGAACTGCCTCTGCTCTTACATCGCGTGAAATGTCCATCAAAGCATTAATGATATCTGAAAGTAAATTAATACAAAGTTCTAGTCAAAAAAATTTTCTAGAAAATAAAACAGAATTTCATGTACCGTCACTAAGGACGAAATAATATCAGAAATCAGGCAATCATAGCCAGAGATTTGGAACTTAATGTCTGAATCTAGCCCAAAACCAGGAAGATCAACCTCTTATTTTATAGTAATAATGCAACCAAGCTTCTCAGATGCAATCTTCCTGTACTATTAAACTTTTTTAAAGCTACCGAAATTGTTCATGCCTCAAATGTCATTTATTTTCCTGCAAAGAGAATTTTACATGTCTTCATATGACCAGTAAATGGGAATGATTCAATATCTAACAGTTAGTTTATCAAATGCAAAAAAAATAAAAATTGTCTTACACTTCGTGCAATCAAGTCCATTTTCATCGGCATTATTGATTCTGTACAACACAGAGAAGGAACGAATCACTTCGGCTCTTACAAATGGATTCTGGAATTTTTACAAATAATAAACATTATAAGGTCTGACAAAATTCATGCTTTATAATTTTATAAAATCAGAATGAAGTGAACTGACTGTTTAAGAAAGATAACGCAACTACATTAAATGACGCGAATATATTTCTCAAAGAAACTTTAACTTTACCTTATCATATATCCTCTCATGCAAAATTTTGATTAGATTCTCCATCACTTCTGCAGGTAAAATCCCTTCTTCTCTACATCTGGTAGGCTCATAGTCTGCTTCTATATCTTCAACAGCCTCAAAAATCAATGTTATCAGTCGACAGCATCGATATCGTGAAGTATCGTAGATTGCGTACTGAATCTGAAATATTAATAATTGCAATTCGAACCTATTATATTCTCTAAGAAAATCTTCTTGTAGCTTGAAATCTCCCCAGTTATTTCCAGCTAGATCTTTCTCTTTGTGATATTAAGGACATTTGTAGATCAGTCAGAAGTTATAACGTATACACCTCTTTAAGACCAGTCTAACTCGCTTCGTGTCCTACTTTCTACTTATTTAAACTCAAAAATAGTAAATGCGGCTTGCTTTTAGCAATTCTCACATTTTCGATATGTCGAAGAAGAAGTGTTAAGAGTGGAGGCATCACAGTATTCTCCAAAATCATCTTCAAACCACATTTCACAAAAAAAGAAAGACAACGATCAGCGCTTTTGTCGCTGAGTGGCTGGCCAGTGAAATAGCAAAGCCACAACTCTAATTCGTCCATTACAGTATCTATTTCCAAACCTTTCTAAATTTTTTCAAAATTTTACAAAAATTTTTAAAAAAATGAATAGCTCAGAAAAGAATATCTAGTATTTTGAATTTTCTACTAGTAAATTCAGAAAGCGCTATTTCGTGAAGTGTGATGCAAGGATATTATTACAGTGATAGTTTAATAGTTAAAGGAAAATATAAACACTAACAATTTCTAATTAATTAAGGAAAAAATTACTCAAGTACCAAGATGCTAACCACAGAACTAAAAAAGCACTAACCAATCTCGTCATGTCACCTTCTAATCATACTTGATTAGTTGATCGTGGAACTGCTTCATCTACTTTTCTCGTACAAAATATCTAACATTTAACTTATTTAACAAGGAACTGGAAAAAGGTTCACCTTGTGTAGTGCTTCACAGAGCTTTTCGATGCACTTCCCTACCTCTTCGTTATCATCTTTGTCGCAGATTGCAGATAACAACTCTCTGATAAGTGGCAATTCGGTAAGAATTTTATCACAGCGCAGTGGCTTCGTCGCCATATGCTTGTCCTGACTTAATCCTTCGCAACGAAAACAAAGATAACTGAAGCGAAGATGCCAAGGAGCTTCAGCCAACTGAAGCAGAATAATTGTACGTGCATAATCTAAGTTGGCACGTCTTCACACGTGCGTTGTGAGTGGATAACGTGGAGCTGAATCGTCTGCACAGAAGGCACGTGCAAGCCCAGCTTAGCTTCTCACCCTACCTACCATCCTACACTTCTGATATAAGTGCATTCCGCTCCTTTTCAACAGCAAAGCCACATCACTTCAACGATCCCAGACTCCGTGAGGGCTTTGATGGCAGTCTACTAGTTGTCTCTTCCGAAGTACTCGGCTTGTGGTAGCAGCACTACTTCATACAGGAGCAAAACGCTGCGGAGAATATGTGTGAACCGTGATTCTAAAAACGATCGATCTGACCATGTATAATCACGATAAAAATGGAATGTCTTGCGAGATTGGAGCATTTGCTTTGGGTTTTTAGCCAACTTCTCATCGAGAATCAAGTGATCACGGTGAAATCTTATTCATGTTGGCCAGTTATTCGTCAGAAACATTTATTCATGTAAAAGATGAAAAAGCATCAAAGTGCACAAATCTCTTTTGATTTCACTCCCTTCCGATGACTTCGTTGAAAGCGATTCTTAGAAACTTCTTCGAATGCTATCGGCACCTTTGGGTGGTTAAAACTGCTTACTGAAATTGTTAACAAATACTTATTTCGTTTACCGAGACTGGTATCTTTTTATTCGCTTACCTAGCAATGTTTCTGAATTAAGTGGTAGGGTGTATATGTACTAAACATCGAAGCCATGTGAGTACCTGTTTATCAAAGACAAATTTTCTTCTTTTGAATCTTCAAACGTAAACTTTTTCTCTGAAACGAATTAGTATGGCTGAGCTAATCCTGACCTGACTGGATAAATTGTTGGAAAATCCTCTCATATCGAAGTAACCTAAGATTTTGCAAAATCTAAGCTGAAAGGTGCGCAACCTGTCATGAAAATCCTAAATAGTTGTGGAAATTTTAACAGTAAGCTGATTCTTACTTGATTGTAATATAGAAGGCGAATTGGAACATCCTAAACGTCGTTGTTCGGATTTCCTGCTAGAACAAGCTAAGCGACGGAATTCGACCATGCGAAAATAGCACAGTGGTTGGCACACAGCATGTATGCCAGTAAGAATCTGTAAATCTGATATAGTTAGAAATGAGGCCAATGTGTTAATGATAAGAAGCAAAAGGACTCCTTTCCACGAAAAAAAAAAGGTTTGATTTAATTCAGAAACCATGCGAATAGAAGAAAATGTCTATCACGAGCTTCACTTTTGATAAATCTACGAACTTCAAGACTCCACTTGATAAGAGCGAAATGAAATGGTGTAACGAGAACATCGTTGATATGTAGAAGTGTCACCAACTGCACTCCAGAATAAGGTAGCAGAAATAATACATAAACGAATAGACTGCTACCAATAACGATCATATATTTATGCCTGCACAATAAATGATTTGTCCCTTGATAGTGACTTTTTTTACTGCAATAAAATCATTTTCAAAACAAAACTTGAGCAGCAGATCTGATTTTGATTACTTCCATCACTGTTAAGAAGGGACTCTGAGAATGTGCTTCTCAAAGTTGATTTAAGAGTTTAAATTTGGTTTTCAAATTTCATCAAGAAAAATGAAAAGAAAGGTATGGAGAAATAATGAAAAGAGAAAAGAAAACATCCAATTAAGTGTTGCTCTGACAACTTGAAAGATTTGACAACCTGTCTTGATTCAACTGATTCTCCTTTCGAAGACATCGTATCGTGAACATTATTGATCCATAACAAAACTAAAGGAGATTTTTTCATTTGATGACCTTCAGGAAAATAAAGGACAACAAACATGAGAAAATTCTTTTACAGATTGAGTTTGTTTTTCCATTTCAAATTGCCATTTCGAATAAATCAAAGTGAAAGAGTCGATGGCTTTCTGAGCTTTCTTTCATAACAATCTAACAATGGAGTTCAAGGACGGAGATGTGACTAGTCCAAATTTCATTTTTATTTATGTTGATACTAAAGAATGGTTCTTCCAAACTTACAAATTTAGAAATTTTATCAAAACATGAAATAACACTTGGATATGTTCGTGTGAAGGCTACGATAGCAGTTTTTGGTTTATATGATTTGACATAAACATGGTCTAGCGAACTAGAAGAATGTCAAAGTCGAGTTAGCAGATTGAAGACATTTAAATCAGATAAAATTTAAGTTTCAAGTCTCGAAGTAAACTGAAAAAAAATTACCAAAACAACAAAAAGGCTCAAGTAACAAAGAAAAAATGTCATCAGCATTGAGAGGATATTGATAGACATTACCATATTTCGGCGACTTATTCTGTCCTCTGAAAGCATATTTTATCTACGAAATGATTGATGTAAAGTCTAATTGTCATTTAGCTTAACCGTTATTTTGGTTCTGTAAGGTACTGCGTCAGTTTTCCAAATAAATGTTATCTAATTTTTACACTCAAGAGATTTCAGAGAGTTTCATTTTAAAATTGGGCTTTAGATGAGAACAACTTGCATAATAACACTTTTATAATGGATTACGGAAGACAAATATTTTTCTAGTGGCAATATTAGATCATTAAATGGTGACATTTTCTCCATGAATTTTGAATTTCTCAAAAAATAATATTCACATGCCGTGTTTGAAAATCTCGAAACTTTCATGCTTCAGTTGAAAAACAAAGCATAATTACCATGGATAGTGGTAGGGTAAAATGTTCCATTATCAATATGATCAGTATCATATACTGCAACGATTGAATAAGCAGATTTGAAAAAACTTGAAAATGCCACTGAACCAATGCCAGGTAAAAAACTTATTAACCAACTGCAATATTTCTCTCTAAAGTCTTCTCAATAAAAGCAACACCAAACATGCTTAATATATATTAAAAAAAAAAGAATCAGTACTTTCGCATCTGCCGAAGAGTAACAAAAATTTGAAGATTACACTGAAGTCTAAAGTTCTGTTAGACAGGCAGAATGAATCGATGATATTTTGAAATCATGAGTATTTGATTTTTTTTTTTCTCTCAGTGACAACTGAGTTAAAAGAAATTTGTCCTAAAATTTCAATCTGCTATTTTTTTTTTTTTAACAATTGAAAAACATAGGAAGTCTGAAACGAATAGTTTTTACAAAAATATTCTTGCAGTGAAGAAGTTTAAAATTCCTTCACCTAAGAAATAAATAAATCACAACAGCACGAAGTGTGAAGCGACGGTTATAAACAAGTGGGTAATGTACCACAGCAAATTCATTACAAGTGAATATCAGTAAGTTGAAAATCGTAAGCAGATTGCAAGATCGTAATATTAAAGTGGTAAATTGGCTTATCTGAAAATTTTAAAAGAAGTCACTGCTTTGAATCAGTGAAGCATTGTCATTATTTTAGTAATTTATTCAAATGAACTGAACAATGACCAAGAAGTTGAAATCCCACCTTTAAGATGAAGAGACGGCTATATATAGAAGTTTGATTGCTGATAACGATGTGGGGTAATCCCCACACAATTAAGCAACATCCTCGTAGAAGATCCACTACAGAACAATGAAAAACCAGGAAGTAAAAAATATTCTTGAGAAATTTTCTTCGATATCTAATTATTATATTGATTATAAATAAATTCAGAGTGATACAGAGACACCCCAATATGATGCACAGTAACACAGCTGCTGATAACATCTCATCCTGAATGTAAAAATTTGATAAAATTGAAGTGGAAACATTGTTACCAGATTGATCAGGATCCTTGCAAAGATGAGAATTAGAAGTTAAAGATTGATAAGGCCAGCAGTAAATTCTGGAAGCTGAATGAAAATCCAATAATGTAAATTTGTCTTACAATTTTCTCTTCCTGAAAACCGGGCGAGCTCCCATGATCCCAAAGGATAGATGTCATCCAGTCAATGGAATCTGTATTATTTTGATTATTCGAATCCTAAAACACGCCAGAGAAGTTATTTGCTCATTATATAAAAGATTTATACAGTATGGAATACAGCAGTACATAAAAGAAAGCAAGTGTTGTTGTAGATAAGTAATAAAGTATTTTACAATCACTAAAAAGATTTTCAGCTCTTTAATCTTCAGTTAGATTTCTGTTTCAACTTCAAAATACTATTTAGAAATTATCGCAATTGCAAATTTGAGATTAACACAATCTGACAAAAAGTATACCGGTATTTGCTGCATAATCACTGTTGGAGTGGGAAGAAATCAATACTTTCTGATCATTTTTCCAACATTTCATTTATTAAATTTTTCTTGATAAATTAATAATCAAAAAATAGTATGAAAATTAAGCTGAAGCACCGTGCTAGCCAAAATCACTTCTGGAAAGTTTACACTTTTCAATGAACAGAAGGAAACTTAGCGATAACAATAAGGCGTATGCAAACTCTGATAGCGAGAGACTATGGAAGAGTGCTTGAAAGGGGAAAAGGAAGAAGTTTCAGCAGGTCAGTGTCAAATTACTAAAAAGTGTGAAAATGTGAAATTTTAATCCTTCTGCTCTCCTCTACGTGACCCTTTTGTTTCTGACATTAGCAAGAGCAGTGGCTGAGTCAGCCAGCAGATAGGAAGATAGGGAGAGTGGAATTATCTTAGCTTCAAAAATAGCCATGAAGGAAAGGGTGGAGAAGAAATGAAGTTATGTTTATTTTTTACAAGATTTATTTTAAATTGAAACAAACTCTTCTTTTGCTGTTTATTCTGTTTTAGAAGGACTCTTTTCTTCTGCACAAGTTTAAAAGTTACCACTTAATTTGCAGAACATAGACCTCAACGTAAGACTAAAAATTCAGGTATGTATAGGAGTTTCAGTCTCTTGCTTCATATAGGCTACATGAGCACAGAAACATCTGGAGTGGTGAAAGGGTCACAGTAAACCAACACACTGAAGCCAAAGAGTGACAGGTGAGTCTTTTCGGTCAGGGAAGTAGTTGGCCCAAAATTAACACTCTTGTTGATTTTATTTCATTTAAAACATCTGTAATAAATAAATAGTCAAGCGAAGTTTATGAATATTTCGTTTGCTAAGCATTGTACTCCTTGCAAGGTTTCAAGGAATTTTTCGCTTTATCTTCATCCGTTCAGGAGGTATGTAGAATGATATTCAGCTGGGTCAAAAAGTTTCACTGGATTCTCATTCCTAGTCATCAGATTCCACCAAATTATAGGTATACTCTCTTTCTATCCCACAAATAGTCTTACTTTCAATCTAGAAGATATAGTCTTGCAAAATTCACAAATTAGTTATTGCATTTTAAAACTTGGCTTTAATCTCTTTATTACACCTGCACTTCATCTTTCCTCTTTTCCTTTCTCACATCGAAGCCCCATGTCGAGTTAGCGCCCAGTTTATGACACGCAGGGGCATAAAAAGTATAAACTGCACTTTGAAAATTAAGTTATAAGATCTAAAAACTAATGGAAAGAACTTGTGCATAAAGTGAAAACTAACGATGAGTAACATTACATGTCTAAATGAATCACCGCTGTTAAAGTAATCATTACGAAAGGAACAGTTATGAGTCAACTATCAGGACTAAATAGTGCATCAAATCATTAAAACAATTTGAAGCTGCTCATCAGTATAAAGTAATGCAAAGGTGAAAAAGTTTGAAATTTTTAATAAATATGGTTCTCTCACGTAAATAAAATATTTCACTTCAAACACGACCAGTGGCCACACGATTTTTACATTATCAAATAGGAGTTAGCGTCTTCCGCAATGGTATTTGTTCATCCTGTTTTTTTTACATCTTCCTAATATATCTTCTATAACTCAGAAACTAGTAAGAAAACAAGCATCAAACTAATGTTTCCCTGAAAACAATATCCATTTTTTCTGGATTCTCTATTGTGTTCATTTACACAATCATTTTTTCTTTCTTATCTGACGCCCAGAACTTAATTCAGAACAACAAGGATCCTAACTTGAGGAAAAATGACCTTTTTTCAAGTACTTGCAGGAACCTTTGTCTTATCCTGAAATTAACAATATTTAAAGTTGTGAACAAGCAGCAGTCTTCCTACCATATACTAGTTAATCTCTTCCGATATCCTGCGTAGTTACTGTTCTGAAGGAAGTATCACTTAACGCTTGAATGACACATTACTGTGTGAACCTAACAATGACCTACTTTCTTCGAGACAAGTCATTGATTCCGTGACTCTGACCCTTCTTATCTTGGCTTCACCTGCAACCACGTCTCTCAAACCTAGCAAGCAAACGTACCCATCGTTTCTAACTTGTCGAAAATTTAAGGCCGAGCCGCAAAGTAGGCCATACTTGGAGCCCGTATTGAATTGATTGAGTATTGTTCAGAAGTTTCACGTGCGGTTTGTGTTTCACGTTCCTTCACAGTGTCACATTTTCCTTTTAAAATTATTTCATTCCACTTTCATTCCGAATACTCTGTGTGTTCGTGAGAGCTATAATGAATGACAGCACGTATATCAGTACTTGCTGCCATTCTGACATTTCCCTTGAGAGCACTTTCAGGGGATGGACGATAGTCCAGTAGCTGAGAAAACGAACCCGAATCTCGTTTGTACTGAAAATATCGCTCACCGGAAATCACCTGAACTTTTCCCTGAGAATGTGCCGGGTGCATGGGACATGAACCGAACATTAACTGTAAGTTTTGTGATCTGCTGTCTTACCAGTTACCAACTTATCTGCAGCGGTCTCTTAATTTAAAATTACTCATATGAGCTTCCTAAAAACCTTACCATACATTGTCGAGTTCCTGATCCATCCACCCAACTCTAGACAGTAAATGGACGTAGCGCTCTGTATAACTTTTCGAAATCCATCTGTCGTATTGAAGTTTAGTGGGAATAATTGAATAATAGTTGAAGTTTTTCTTG
The DNA here is from genome assembly GCA_003640385.1 of Setaria digitata. Taxonomy (NCBI): domain Eukaryota; kingdom Metazoa; phylum Nematoda; class Chromadorea; order Rhabditida; family Setariidae; genus Setaria; species Setaria digitata. Next base: position 200,242 of record RCAB01000027.1, on the reverse strand, counting down.
TATTTTCTACTACTGCATGTTTGCATCAGAACCATCTTAAAATACACACTTTTCAGGCAGCTGCTGGCGATTTCAGATCAAGTCGTTTCCGAACTGAACTGGATACACAAGATGTACGACTCGTTAATGGTAGGGATCCCCTAGGCAATATTTATTATTGTAAAACTGAACATTAAAGCAATTTTAAAAATTCTTGTCGTATTTATTATTATTTTTTTATTATTATTTCGGAGGTTTTTGCTTTCGAGCACTCTGAAGCTAATGCTTTCTAAAATGTTTTTTCTTTGCTTCATATGGTTCTTATAGAACTTGGGCAATTTAGTGCCGATCAACTAATGGAATATGTAAGAAATTTACAGAATTCTGCATATACATTGGGAATTGAGGAAGGTTATTTTTGTTTTTCATTTCGTCAATATATTAATGATCAAGTTTCGTAATTTCGTTATAAGTATTTCTGAAATTTGTTTTCAAAAAGAGTAGAATATTCACAAGTAAGTACTTCAGCAAAGCAGTTTTCAAAGGGAAGATTTTTGCGGATATTTGAGAAACGATCAGAAGGACAACCAAGGTGACAGGTAATGAACTGTCGAGGAACATTTAATAAAACGATTGTTCATTTTCTACTGGCGTTTGATTACGACTATTAAAACGTGCAAATTTACTGCTGAATCTTGCAACCTATTCAATCTCTTTATTTTGAAAGATCGCTTTAAAATGAAAGCTTACGATCTCAGTAAAATTATGCATAAATATTATTGGTGATTTTTGATCTGTAAATCTTAACATTTTTTTTTTTCTGCACGACGATGCATTTCCGGCAAATTCTGTTTTGGAAAAAAAGGCGCTTAATTTTGCGCAAAAAAAAAAAATAAACCAAGATTTTGGTATTTTTCGCTGTTTGAAATGACAATATGGTGTTTTTAATAATTTGATTGCTATGAAAGTATATCAGAATTTCATTTTACATTTTATTCATTAAAAATGCTGAGGGGATTGTTAGACCAATGCTTATCTCATAATATGTAGTAAAAGAGAAGCGCTTACAGTTTGCTTTAAAGGAACTGTAGTACAACTGTAAATAAAATGTAGTATTATTATTTCAGAAGATGCATCTCAATAAAATAATGATACTGTTTTGATGAATTCTAAAAGATATAATCATATCCTTGAAACTTCCCAGAAAAGTCATTACAGTAATAAAAGAGTGATTAATTACTGTGTTTTGGAGGAACAGCCAGGGAGTAAATTCGTTTTATACTGGGTGCTACAGATTGTTTTTATGTACCGTTGTTAACTTAAAAAGTGGCAATAAACAGTAATCTGAATGGTGTATTCATAGTCGTTGGGACTTTAATATATTGAAGAGATTGCACGTGCGACCAATCGTACTGAACAAACTCGCGAATCTAAAATTTAATCCAGTAATGGTTTCAAATCCGTTCCGTATACAAGTTGTCTGTCATGACTAGTTCTTTGCATGGTCAACGATAAGCTTATCAGTTCATCAAAGCAGTTTTCGCTGCAACTATCAATTTCTATTGCTTTTTAATAATACCGTTCAAAAGTAACTACTAAGCAGTAGATAATCGCGCTACCGTTAATTTGTCTCATTAATACTAATGAATTGCCACGAACATTTTATGTTCACACCTGCGTCGAGCGCTTCGTACTTTCCATTGAACAGAACTTTTTTTGTGAAAGCTCTCTTTTTGAAATTTTATGACTTTGGTGAAAAATCGATGATTTTGCCTTTTCAAAAAAACTATTTCCGTTTCAAAAGTACACGAGTTCAGCCAATGTTGCATGAAAAATAATGTTACAGAATTCTGAGGTATGAGGATAAACATTGAAAATGGATTGATTAGTGCTTGTTTGAAAAGACGAGAAAAAAGTATAAGCAAAAATATGCAATTGACAACATTTGTAAAGTAAAATTTGAATGAAAAAGAGAAGACGTCAATGATGACTAGGAAGATGAGACTGTAGGCCCTTCAGATGTGAGGCCAATAATGGAATTTGGCATTGACAATCAGACGTATAGTCGTTTAGTGCTACCAAACCGTGCTCGCACTGATAGCATGCTTGGAGATCATTATGATTTTTACCAATTAAATTACAATTATAATCTTTCAAACATCGATCGCAACCAACCAGTTTCCTGAAAAAAAAAGCAAAATTTAGGATAAATTCTATGAAATCGATCTGTTTCTTTTTTTAATATGAAGTTTTGACTTTGAATTGTTTAAATTATTCATCAATTAAAATTTCTCTGAACGGCAACGAAACATAAACTCATTTTGACAAAAATATAATCCACTGTACCTGCAGGGACTAGCCTGTATCCGAATTTTTCCTAACTCTTGCTGGCGGCCACAATTTGGACATTTAACAACATCCATATAAAAATGATCCAGCCTATGAATAGTTTGAAAGACTGTTACTACCTGTAATTCAAGGACCCCTGTACAGTACTTGAGAATGCATTGCGCATAATGCAACCGGAACTGTCAGAAAGTTCTAACCTGGTCATAGAGTGTCCTTAATTTAGCGGCCAACAGATCAGCTAATAAGCGTTCAGAAATTAAATTCCGATGCTCCTCCAAACATTGTACAGAAGCTGCGGCAACACAAGGTAGACAGGCGTCATGGGTAGTCCGGTCGAATTTATGTTTCAGAACCCAATTCAACCAGCATAGTGCTATCATCGGTGTCCTTTTAGTTACCTGAAGGTTTTCAGTTTCAAATTAACATGTTCTGATTTGATCGATATGCAAATTTGATCCCCAGAAACTTGAAGAAATTGCAGTCAACTCCAAATTCCAGGTAGATGTCTTGTGAATATAGAAGTTAAATTTTCTATCGCTTATACCTCTACCAATGATGATTCTCCTTTAGTGCTAGTGACATTACATTAAGCGTCATCTGTGTCACTCGTCTGATACAAAACAAAATTAACTGTATTGAAAAGTGTTATTTTTTTAGTACTTTAAGTAAGGAATCCTTACTTGACCTCTAAGTGTTGTAATAATTTCCTTTAAGCAGTCTTATCTAGCTGCATTATTACATAAAGAGCACAATGATTACTGCTCGAGTAAGGTGCTAAACAGTTCACCAGTACTCACATTATCCTGGATATATCTGGCACATTTCATCTCCAAATATTTAGCACGAAATCGCTTTGACAACCTCATGCATGTCTCCAACGTATCATCTGCAATCATTTTAATTTTAATATGAAAACAATAAACTTTTTTCACATTTTCAGAGTCATATCTTTGAAATCTGTCGTAGTGTTCTACATTTTCATTTCTGAACTTCAGGCATGTTTATAATTTCTAGAAAATCAAATTCTCATCGTTTTTCTATCGGTTCTTGCTGAAAAGGATTAATTAGCTTAATAAATGAAACTACAATATTCAGTTCAGATCTTTGGTTATACCCCGTGAATTCTTGCAATACCTGTGATATCGGTAGGAGTGGGAGTCTGAATGGCATTTTCCAGGAACCACTTGAACTGTATCGCCGGTGGAGGATGAGTAAAAGATGAAACAACGATCGCAAATTCTTTGTATGAATTCTGGTAAGCCCCTAATGTGGGTGCTGATTTGTTGGCCAAAAATAAGGATCGAAAATAATCGCTGACATAAGAAAGTTGATGCTTACAAACCAAAAATTTTGTGTCCTACAATTACAGTTCTGAGCGTTTTATATAAAAAATTAAGTTTAGTTGAACCTATACCAATGTGTAATAAATGAGAAAAAACTTGACTGATAACCGACAAAAAATACCTGAACAAGAAGTGTAGCGGAACACCCTCCTAACTGACATTGTGGTGATAAATAATCTAAAGTTTCTGAGATCTGAAGTGATCTTTTTGCTGGCGACCTGAATAATTCATTTTATTACCAATATAAAAAGAAATTAAAAATCTGATGCCTAATCGTTCAATCATCTTTCAACAGTTGATGATAACAATGACAATCTTAAAACACATAATGTTACTTTGATCGACTTTTCTTAGAAGCTTCTTCGATTGATATTCGTGATGTTTTTTGTGGACTGATAGAGCGAGGTCGGCTGACATGTTTTTTTTTAAAATTGAAATCATTTTGTTTGATGTTTGCTGTTGATGTATTAGAATGATGCTCCGAATAGGTTGCCTTAGAGGATAATTTCTCGATTGTTTCATCTTGCTTTTCCGTCATCTCAATCTTCGAAAGAGCAAAAATAATTCAAAACTTAACAAGAATTGATTTCAAAAATAGGAAACTAATCTGGAATATTGCACTCTCCAATTAATTGTATACCTAGAATTGTGTTTCAACTTATTTTTGCGGTATTTATTAATCGAGCTCTTTCAACAGATAAATTTATATTTAATTTCATCTTAACAGCCTCCAAATTCGTACATTTCTTTGCGTTTGTTAGGTCTAAAGCATTTGATAACTTATTAAATATGTGCTGTAATTGAACTATAGAAAAAAACTATAATGTGAATTCCTGAGAATTTTGAATTTTGCAATATTTTTTAACGAAGAATTCGACAAAACTTACATGAGGACTTGATCGTACTGGAATCGTTATTTCCCTCCTGGAATGAACCATACTAAAATGTCGTGGTGAGATTGAATGCGGACTTACTTGAAGTGAATATCCATTCCACTGGTGTTCTTCCTGTAATAAGCAAGGTGACCGGACTTTACCACTGCTTTGATGGCTAGCAAGCTTGCAAAAAAATGCCGCATGCATTATTTCGTATAATCGAGATATCCCTTCATTACTAAGATATTCAAGATTTGCAGTGACTGAGCAATTCAGTCAGTCAGGACTTTTGGATTACATCCGGTGGAATTATTAACAGACTTTGAATGTAAGAGCTTTGAAGTCTTCCAGAATAACTTCGATTGCTTCTGTTAATGTTCCTGTACCAGACATAATTCTTGAAAATCTCCACACATTATTAATATTAGTTCAGGTTCTTAGTCCAGGACTATTTTCGCTGTCACTCTTTCAATGACGACGACGTACTAATAGCAAGAAGAGAAGGAAGTTTTCACTGACAAGAAAGAAGAAGCTCACCTCACAACTGCTCTCAACGGATGCCAATGGTTTTAGGCTTGAAAAGTGTGCAGTTGTCGAGGTATACGATGAAGGAATGTCCGTCGGATTTGTGAACTCGTTACAAGATCGGAAATCAGATAAGTTTGAATAACAGTCTTCCTGAAAATGAAATGTAAAGCAAAATTGGATCACCTGTAGCATGACACAACTTTTCATTACTAAATATCAATTAATTTTCGAATAATGACGATTCACAATGATGATTCAGTTATTTGCTTCAGAATTCTTTAATTTCTTGGCTGAATAGTTATGCCCTTCCTCTCCGCCATGCATTTTCTTTGCAAGTAAGAAAATTTTAGCATCAATCAATAGCATTTTCATTATTTAATTTTCTGAAAAAACTGTCTCCCTTGCAATTTTTCGTGTGAGAATTTTGTTTCCAAAGACCAAAGTTTGTTCGCACTTTATCTCTTAATTAGTATCATGTTAATTGCATAGTTTTTGTTTCAAACGAATCAAGCACTTGCATGAAATCTCTGCAAATGAGGATCATGCATCGGATGCATGAAATAGTTATATGTTCCCATTGGTGGTGATCCATAAGGAGAAGATTGCTGCGAATTCTGTGGATAGTTCCATTGGTCATGATCGTTTTTCTGATATTTCACCGGTGATTTTGACCGAGATCTAGCTCGATCAACTATTTTCTTGATGAAATTTGCCATTTTTCTGATGCCTTGATTGCTTTATCCATTAACTGAAATCAAATCATAGTAAGGAACTTTGAAAGTTCTTTTCTAACACTTCCACTATTATTGAAATTCTTTTTTTTGTTCTGCTGAAGTATCTCTTCTATCAGTAGTTTACTCAATACATCCAATCATTTTATAGCAATTGATTAATAAAACATTAAAAGTCACCACCAATCAGCAAAAAGTATTCATTGATGTCGAGAGTTAAGTTTAACTTGACAAAGTTGATTTAATAAAATATTTACCTGATAATATCAATAAAAGAACCCAATTTTCCAGGAAAGTCTTCAAGCAGCGGTAGACACTACTTCACGAATGTTTCTCTGTCGAAATCACATCCTTTAGAATATCTATAAATTTTTAGGCTGCCTTATCCAAATGCTACCAATAGAAAGATATGCGGATGAAATGTGTAAAAATAAGGGAAGTAAGAAGTGAAAAAAAAAAAAAAAACGAAGGCCATTAATCAGAACTTGAACTATTTACACTGGTGTCATTAGAATGACTGGGATTGAAATAATTGAAATGACCTGAAATAATGGCTCGCTTGTTTTTACTTCTTTTATTATATACTGCTGGCAAAATAATGTAACTTATACCTAAGCATTGTCGTTACGGAATTAATTAAGTCGAAAATAATACTAAATAAGAAATGTAAAATAGCACGAGACGGGTGAAAGCTATTGCGCAGCTAGTTTTTCAAACACTTTTAGTCGAGAAATAATTTCTCTCGAGTAAAAATTTAGATAATTATTATATATTAGGACTAGAAAAAGAGATAGTGCCAAACAATCACTGTTGTCTTAATGTTTCCTAACAGCAAACACTTCAGAAGAATTCAACGACAGAGTGGTACCGTCAGAATCGTTTCTACATTCAGAAACTCTAGGGAAGCTAATTTAATTTCCAAATAAATTGTTAGTTGTTGTTTCGAGATTTCGCGAAACATCTGGAAATTGTTTTTTTTTATATTCCTCATTTTTTTATCACAGACAACCTTTCTATGCAAGAAACGCCATAATACTATTACATTATTATGGAGAATAAATGATCTATTCAGTGGAAGCACGCAAGTGATAAATAGCAGTCTGAAGAGAAATAAACAGTTGTTCTAATGAAAAAAAATAGCAGTATGAAAGATTTTTGCAAACTTCAAAATAACGTTAAAGTTCATTTGTTCCCTTCCCAAGCAAACATATGATTGAAAAATTTGATCAAAGAAAGAAAGACAGAGGAGAAAATAATAACTATTGGTTCACAGATATTATATTTTTATGGCTAACTCCATTTACTTAAGTAAAAAAGAACGAAATTAATTTGATATAACTTAACAGATTTCATTTCCGGGACTGAAGTATTTGTAAGATGCTACTCCAAAAGAAACAGTCCTAGTAGATTTCTATGCGTAGAAAAGGAATTTGCGATTCTACCAGTTTCCAGAAAATTTTTACATGGAATTTGACTTCATGTGTTTCTTTTGTTCGCAATCTTCTATTGAAGCCGGTTAGATCGATAAAGATAAATATATCTTAGATCCAGCGAATCAGCAACAAACATACTCTTGCGAAAGTGTATTCTATGAAAAAGTCGAAAAGATTTTTCTAAATTTTTCAACTTTCAAAAAACAGACAAAGTTTAGGTAGATCTTCAAGAATGAAGACATTAAGGCGGGCAACGATAACAACTGCTACTGTGATTGTTAGTATTAGAATTATTAACAGAACAATAAGCCAATTTAAAGAAGATTCAAGCAAATCTAAATGAGTGGATAGGAAAAGAAATTAAGTAAAAAGACACAGAATGAGAACGGGAAGACTAGTTCAAACAATTGTTTTTAAATTAGTCTAATCAATCAAGAACATTAGCAAGCAAGGAGGATGACTGGAAGAAGTGGAGTGGAGTTGTATGGAAAACTCAAGCTTACTTCTGTCTTCACAGATCCCTAATTATCATTTCCGTTTCTTAATACAATTTACCAAGAGGATATACCCATTGCGTCAGCTGTTAAGCAATTTGATAAACTGCCCTTTCAGATATTAAAGCTATTCTTTTACTTCTCTTCATGCATAATTAAGTGCAGCTTCCTCAATAAATCAGGTTTTTTTTCCTCAGTTTGCAAAAATATCAAAAATGTTTTGAAAGGAGACAATACTAAGCCAAAAGAATATTTAATGATAGAGATATCAATGGCTGAAATCAAAATAACAGGACAATGAGTTGCTTCTTGTTGATCTTATCAGTCTTCTTTCTTGTCAATTTCAAGTTAATTCTGAAGTTTAAAAGCTGGAAAGAACGAACTTGCCACTGTTCAGAAATTTGCATAAATGAGTAAAGCGTCGGGCTACAGTAAGATGCAGTATCGAAAATTTTTAAGTTTCGAAGCAAATATTCTCCAATTTCAACATCATCAAGAACAGGTTTTTTCTAAAGCTTCTGTTGCGTAAAGTTAAAATAATTTTAAAAGGTAGAATATTAGTGATGGTTAAAGTAAAGGGTGCAATAAAAACAACCATTTGGGTAATTTCATAATAATATTGAAAGTGAAGGTGAGCAAAGTTGACAACTACTTGACTAATACTTGGCAGAAAGTTTTTGATTATAGAGGTATGAGACAAATCAGAAGATTTAATTATAATTATTGACAAGATGGTAGAGAAGGATATTAGTTGTATTCTTTGCAATAAACTAAGAAGAAGAACTGAAAGCTAAGAATTTATGAGTGCAAGCATGAATAAGAACATTTCACCTTTCGAACTGATCAGGGAATTTCATAAATTGGAAAGTGGCAAATTAATTTCTTATTCCTTTTTTCCTTCAATTTATGTTCTAACATTTCCAAAGTATGTATTTATAACCAATATCTGTTCTATTCTCCCAAATTAAAACCAACATTATTTGAGTCTCATTTTAATGCAAATAATCAAAGTAGGGTAATGAATAATTTGTAAGGATTTATCAATTTATTTTGAACTAATCTCTTGACTGGATGACCGGTTTTACTAATAAATTTCTTCAGTTTGTGTTTGAAGGTTTGATGACTTAAGCTTATGACGATGTAAGACATTAAACAAATCATTTGAAATTTAAAAATTGCAACTGCAGTCTTTGTGCAGTTAATAATTAACAGTTTCTACCGTTTTCTTAAGTATGTTTATTGCTGTACCAGTGAAATATTAAGTGAAATTTTGAAGAATGAGCGAATCAAAAATATCACTTTTAGGTAGTTGTAGCTAATTTTCTAAAACAATCGTTTAAGCATTCATTGTCGTGCCGTCGGATATTAATATATGTAATAACTGAGCCGAAATTATTTCACCAAATTTTACTGTACAAAATAGAGTCGTTGTAAAGGGAAAAGGCAGCTGAAGATGGATTATAGGCTATGTTGTAGAACGGCGATGGGAGGTTTTAATATTATAGGACAAATTTATTGACCTCAACCCGATTTTGGGAATTATTCTTCTATCCGGGAGTAAACTTCATCCATTCTTTTCTTCCAACCCGAGAATGAAGTATCTCTTTGCAAATCGTTCTATTGATTGGTTTATCCAGATATTTATAAATGCAACAAATATTACTAAACAATAGTACTATTTCGTACTTTTTCACCTCATCATTTAATTGGTGTTATAGCTTTGAACTGTGACCTTTGTCTTTAATTTTGAGAAAAGTTCAGATACTGCAGCTACATTGTCATTGAAATTAAGTTTGAATTTTCTGACTTTTTAAATGAAACTCGAAAAAAAAAAATATGACAAGAGCATGTATGAAATAAAATGGAAATAGTGTTCTAATTGAATGGTTGATCGGTTTCCCATAAACTAGACCAGTCATTAATTCCAAGAAAATTGTTTCGTTATTGCAAAAGCTGGAATAAATTTAAAATGATGGCGAATGGTTATTAAATTATTTTAAATCTTTTCCAGCTTTATATTTTTACTTCTATTATTCTAAACCTTCAATTTACAAATAAATTAAATAAACAGCTGAAGAAGGTGTGCTTAAATTTGTCACAACTTCTGTGTTATAAAGCAGTCTAATTAGTTGTTCTTTGGAGCTTGATAGTCCTACAATCTCTTCGTTTAGTAATTTAGCATCATTTGACTGTCTAACTGCTGGGAACTATTGTTGGTGCAAGTGACTGAGTAAAGAAACGAAAAAATGGAATTTTTCTTCTGAAGGAATTGAAAGGGCGCAGGAAAGGTTTTCATCCTTCTGTATGTGAATGAAACTACTTCATAATTGCCCATCTTCCTTTTCCTTTTCCCATTTACAACCTCATTACCGACCTTCCATTCTTATTACTTTCACAGAAATTCCATGCAATTATATAATTTCTTTAGCGCACTATACTCATATCATTGGATGTTACCTATGAAGAGCCGTACAGCAACACCATTAGTCCTTCTCATTATATCCGTGAACTTCATTAGAGCCCAGAAATTTCAAAGTAAGGATTTTTTGTAATTTCGATTTAAACATCATTGGAAATTGTGGTTTTTCAGTTCATAAGAATGATAAAATGTCAGTTTCATCGCAGTGAAGACGAAAGTATTATTAGCGACGTGTGTGGATGACTTTAGGGATATTGCGATTTCCTTCGAAGAAAGACTAAATCAGAATGAAATTTTGATTTGAAATGATATTCGAAAGTTCATTGACACTTAGCAAGCAATATTTCACTTGTAGCGGAATCTTCAGGGATCTGTGAGACACAAGGGACATGTATCAATTGCGGTGATAATCGGTTCTCGCATTACAAATGTCTTGCTCCACATGACTGCTTCGCCGATGAAATCTGTACCGTACAAGGTTTCTGTTGTCCTGCAACTGCACTTGGCAAGACTGATCCGTCTTCATCGAATAATGATTTTGGTACTTCTCATTTGTGGTCTTACCTTATTTATGATTTGATTTGAATGAAAATTAAAATCATTGGAAACAGCTATGACAACTGGTTAGAGTAGTTTCAAAATTTTTCTAATTGAGAAATAAATGTATTAATGAGTGGAGCTAAATTCGTGATATTCGACACTGATTAAGAGGTTTCAGAATAGCACTTTGAGAGAGCCACTTCAGGATGTGGAGCTAAAAACATTTGTCAAGTTATTACTTCTATTTTCCACTGCTACGGTTTAGAGACAGTTTTTTCTACAGAATTTGTTGGTGTTTCTCCTCTCAAATATGATTCCGAGAAGACTGGAATATGTCCAGATGGAAGTCCTCGTCTTCGACAGTGTTCTGCTGATTCAGATTGCATATTTGGTGATGAAATTTGTGCAGAAGGGAAATGTTGTTCAGGTTGATGAGCCCTCTGTTACTGTTGTTTGAAGACGAAATACTGAGAAGTGTGGCGATTCTGTAAGAAAACATCAAAAAATTGTTGCAATCAGCTTCTTTCCTCCACATTTAGACAGTCTAAGTTCAGAATATTCTTTGCAGAAATCTTTTCATCAGGCTAATCTGCTTATTACAGTATGTTCACAGCGCCGACGTCAAGTATTGAACGATTTGCCAACAAATAACGTTGTCGGTGTTCATATTCCTCAATGCGACTCTACCGGAAAATATTATCGTGCTGTACAGTGCCGTACCGGAACTGAAGACTGCTGGTGTGTTTCATCACTTGGCCGAATCATTGGTTCTTTGAAACCGAAAACGGCCGACTTGAACGCGGCATGCGAAGCATTGCGGTTAGTAATGAGGCGGATTGTGGAGGATAAGCGAAAAGTTCACGAGAACGCTTGGAAAGGGGGTGAAATGCGTCGAAAGCAAGAGAATTGGACAAGTGCGAAACAAGAAGGCCAGCCTGTCTTTACACTGTCCAAAGTTTCCGAGCCAAAACAGCAATCTCGAAGTATACATAACGAAATGAGAAATAAATGCTTATGGAGAAAACATGGACATTGCCCAGAAGAACCGGCTCCTTTAAATTCAATATCGAAGCTTTGCTACTGTGACGGTGACTGCTCGGATTCACAGAAATGTTGTCCGGTTTCCACTGGCGAATGGGCTTGTTCCTCGAATATCACATCCATCCCTGGTAAAGTTCAATTTTTTGTATTCACTCTCAAAAAATATCTTTCCATCTACTACTATCCACTTTGTCATCTCTTTGTTGAACTTATTCGCTGGAAATTTCTGTTTCATAGTAGACTATTTACTTCAAACATCAATCGAAGATTTGGATGCGAACTACTTCATTTTAATGAGGGAAGAGTAGAAAACCAAGAAATGAAGGAATTTGAGTCAAAATATTTAAAACAATCCTGCAGGACTACTATTCTCGACAACAACACAACCTCCTTCATCATCGGTTTCGACTACCACAAAGGTAACCTGCACCGAAAATGAAAAATTTGTCGAATGTCTTGATCAATGCCAACCATCCTGCTTTTCAAGAACATCGATTCCATGTATTCCTGAACAATGTAAAGGTGGATGTCATTGCAAAACAGGTTTCTAATTTCAGTTCTTGTTTAAACCAATTGTCTTTCTAGATTTAATTCATGGTTTGATTTTCTATTTTGATGCAAACTTAAAATTAAAATAAAAGAATTACGATAATTTAAGCAGCTTCAAATGTTCTAATATTGTGTATCCTAACGGTAGCTTAAATTTTTGACTTCAAATTGTTGATATTTAGCATCTTTATTCTAGAAAATAAATTGAATTATATTTCCTTTCATAACTCATTATGATCTATGATATCATGTTAATTCCTGCTCAGGTTTCATACGTGAAAGGAATGATCCTCATGCATCGTGCATTCCGGAGAATCAGTGTCCTCAACAAATTCCTGAATCAGAAAAACGCTGCACTGACCCTTTGCGTGAATATTTATCTTGCGGTCCGTCTTGTCCAATTTCTTGTTCTTCTCAGAACGAAAAGTGTAAAAGTGAGGGGTGTGTAGAAGGATGCTTTTGTAAGATTCCGTATATATTAGAAAACGCTGCTGATCCGATTCGTTCCAGGTGAATCTTTCAAACCACTTCTAGTGACTTTTACTTACATCACCGTGAAGAGTTCTAAACAGTTTTTGAACTGCTGAAACGTTATTATAAATATTCTTGTTAAAAAGCTGATTATGAATCTGAATAATCCAGTAACTAATTACTTCATTGGATTTTGATGTATAACAAAAAGACTGACATTAGAGATTTGATAGAATCTCCCAGTTTCTTTGACTTCGAACTTCTGCCGGATTCAAGCGAGCTTCAACTAAAAAGATCTGCTTCAGGTGTATCCTGCCTGTATACTGTCTTTCATTAATGGGAGATTATTCTCCAGCAAATGGTACCATCCAAATCACAGCAACGCCTTCCATCCCAAGTTCGCATTTATTTGCTGAACATTATATGATGAATCAACAAGCGGTAATCCAGTGTAGTGATCCGTTAAAGAACTTCCAGATCTGTGGTTCAGACTGTCCAGGTTGTCAGCTTTTTCCTCACTTTTCATAGTTGCGACGTACTTGATGGAAAGTTTGAGAAGCACTCTTTCGAAGATAATAAAAATGTTTTGGAAGATGCAGTTTAAATAAACATTCAGTGAATACACTTGTTAAGTGAAAACTAAAAATTGAAATTCAACAAAAAATGTTAATTAGAAAAAAGTGAAAATTGGAAATAAGACAGTTCCCGTTGACTTCATAATTTACAATAATTATATCAGCTGGTTGCAATAGTCAAATTGCTGGTTTCTGTGGTACTCAGTGCGTGGCCGGATGTTTCTGCCGTGATCCATACATTCTTCAAGATGCTTATAATTTGAATTCACGGTGTGTACTGCGACATCAGTGTCAGTCACTGGCTGGCCAACAACAAATCTGCTCCGATCCTCGAAAACAATGGACACATTGCTTTTCATACCAGTAGCTAATGCTTAATTGCATTTAACTCTCTTTTGTTTTTATTTTTATTGCTTCATTTTTCACTTGCATTATTTGTTTCTTTCGTTAGAGAAGTCTATGAATCAAGGCGCTGTAATTACTCGCTTTTATTGAATATGAATACAAAGGAGAGCTATTTTCCTGAAGATTGCTAAAAGAAGTTGAAGGAACTGTAAAGATTTCTTCTGATACATTTTTATGCAGATGCTTACGCAGCTGCGCGAATCCAGAAGCGACATGTACGCCGGACGACTGCGCTCCTGGTTGCACATGCCGTGAACCATACTTATTGTACGACTCAACTAATCCCAACTCACGTTGCGTACTTCCCAGTGAATGTGGTTCCCAGTGTAACGATCCCCTGAAGGAATATCAGGCTTGTGCTTCCTCATGTCCTCTTGGTTGCAATAATCGATTACCACAAACTTGTTCGCCATGTGTTTCTGGATGTTTCTGCAAATCAGGCTCGCATTTTTTCTTCAATTTTCCAGAATTTTATAAATCTTGAAATGAGAATCTTGTGCGCGAAAGCAATTTTAGTTTAATTCTACAAATACTTAGGATTTGTATTCGAGGATGCAGTGAACTGGCGTACTTCTAGATGCATACCTTTGAATCAGTGTCTGGTAACAAACACTTCTGTTTTGTCGGCAGCATTCAATCCAGAAGACATCAGTCCAGGTATACTTTAAAATGGATCATTCTCTTTTGTTAACTGACTAAACTTCCATTTTGCATAAAATAGGGAAATTCATCGAATGATACATCTTTACAGCTACTGTAAAAGACTGCCCTGCAACAACAGTTGATCTGAATGGAAAGTTTTGTAATTTTGATTCAGACTGTCCCACTCATCAGGTAATCCATCGGTTTAATAATTCAATTAGTTGTGTTGTTAAGCAGTTTTCAAAGCATAATCAACAACATAAATTGTTCAAGGAAAATAAAAGTTAGAAGTAAATTACCATACAAATCAAACTCAAAATTGTTCTGTAAGTTAGGCATTTCAAATTATTAAGCCAAATAACGCAAGAAATCACTAGCAATAAGCTAGATGGGATAATCAAAATGATATAAGTTGAAAACTATTCGCAGCAAAAAAACTGAACTACAGCGTTGCTGTCGCTCGACTCCATTTCCGATGGTCAATTCGAAACAGTCTCGCTGTACCTGTACTGATCCTCATGCATATTGGGATTCTTGTGGTACCTTGTGTCCTGAATATTGTGGGCAGCCTGCAATACCTGTATGTTCATCTACCTGTAATCCTGGCTGTCACTGCGCGATCGGTTATGTAAAGGCACGAAATCATGTGATGGCTCCATGTGTGCTCCAAACACAATGCTTGCAGTTAGGTAGCAGTTAATTGAATGTTTTTGTTTATATTTAAAATACTTGAAATAAGATTCGCTGGTTTACTAATATAATTTTACTCCTTCTTATCACCAGAAGCCACACTTAGAGTAATAATGGAAAAGATAAAAAGATTGCAGCCAAATCACAAAATCTTCCGAAAGATATAGCAACGGCAAAAATGTTCAGTGATGGCAATAAAATCGTTGGTGATGTGAAAATCAAAGAAATTACTGCAGAGAAGATCAGACTGGAAGGTGTAATCAAAGGTAATATTTGTAGCCGCACTATCAGCGATTAGCTTTCTTTGTCGTTTGATCACCAATTATTTATCACCATTCATTTTTTTTTTATTAGTTGCTCGCACAACTTATTCCATTTCAATTAATTTAATTATTTTTCCACCATTTCATGGCACATAATCTCAGTCTCTTTTCTACTCCTTTTAAAACTAATTTTTACTCCACGCGTACGCTCCTCGAGAAGAAGCTAAAGTTGTCATCGGTTCAGAAATCACTTTATTAGCTCCATTTAATTATCATAATTAGTCATATTTTCAACAGACACCCTCAAAAAAAATGGCATATTTTATGTTTGCAACCGAAGGGATTTCGTTCATTGAAATTCATGGTATTGAGATTTACATGGAACGATGCTTTGTCGTAGTATTTTATACATGACTGAAAGCCCTGATGTTTAATACGGGATAGACCTCGAAACTATCCCTGTTCATTTTCAGTAATGGTAAGGTGATGCTAGGATCATTACGTTAGAAATGTAAGAGTAAATGAATATGCATAACATACCTTATTTTATGTAAGAGTAAACCCTTTTCGCCAGAAATACAATTGCCATATTATCTGAAATTTGGAGAGTTTGTCAAAATTATATGAAAAGTTATAAATGTTTGGGACAAGTTTAAAAGCTCAGGAACTTTGTTCAAAAGTAGTGCACCATTCCATTCTTTTCATGAGTCGTTCATTTTTTTCTATTGTTTCAGAATTCAATTCTTATTTTAAATTTCATTTTTTCTGATTTCAAACTTCTTTTTGATTTATTACCGCTTCCACATTTGCATTTGCAAGTACCACTCACTAATAAAGACGAGAAACTCTCATTTTTTGCTAAAGGTCGATAATGTGTAGAAGGAATCTGACCTTGTCACAAGCTTACTAAAGTTTTGTTCTTCCAGAAAAAGAATCGGTGGGTGACCGCGGGGTAAAAAAAAAAAACCTTCGAGACGTTTGTCGTCATGATGCACTACACTTTTTCTGCTCTTTCCTTATCGTCAAATCGCTTTTGGCCCTGCCTTTCTAAATTTAAATGTATGTTAATGTTTTCACTATTTTATTCGTTTTTTTTTTTTTGAAGATCTTTTGAATGATGATATTTTTTTGCACAATCGGTCAGGGATCTGGATAAAATGGAATAATAAAGGATTAGACCCGAATTTCCAATCATTAGTCTGAGATGACTAATTGATAGTAAGGCAATTATAGTCATTATGAAACAAAAGTGGCCATGACAACTCTGAAAAGCAGAAAAGGAAAAATGCATGGACGAGGAGAATAAAAAACAGATAAAGAAAAGGTAAAGTAAGGGTCAATTCCGGAAATATACCATAATAGAAACCGGTTCAGGACTACCAAACGGCGAGTATGCACTGATCGTGCATCAAGCAGGAGATTTATCCAATTCGTGCGCTAATATTGGTCCCGCTATGGCACCTGATGATAAATTCAATGTGTCTGCCATATTCGGGAATGTTAGTGCGGATGGAAGTAAAAATGCAACAGTTGGTTAGTTCCCACTACTTTTACCTGTGACAGCACAAGAGATGCTTGAAGTAGTGGGTACTCTTCGCCTCATGGTGAGAAAAGTGGCAGTTTCTTTGATTGAAACGGCTTAAAGTTCAAGTAAGAATGATGGTAGATAGGATTTTGTTACAGTATGTGAGATGATCAAAATTTACTCAAAAAAATCAATTACCAAATTCAAGCAGTTCCTAAAAGAGAATAGTTGAGTCAGTAGTTTGTGGCTAACAAGAGCATAAGTTATTCATTTTAAGAAAAACTGGAAACGTGAAGAAATAGAGAAATTGAATTTGCAGACATAAATTAGTGCTGATACTGATGTAGCATCAGAGACTGGTAGCATTTCGGGTGAAGGAAGTTCGGCACCACATACTTCAATCACAAGGTGGAATAGCTTCTCAACTGACACTTCTTGAGTAGCCCTTAAAAGTAGCTCTTTTCCAGACTGCATTTCGACTCACTTCATTAATAGTTGAGTTGAATTCAGATCGAGAGGTCCACTGGCCTCGAAACATCTCACTGATCGGCCATTCATTGGTAATTCACAAATTGTCAGTTGTGGAATGGTCACTACGTAACAGAGACGTCTTACCACTCGCTTGCGGTACGATCGGTTTTGCGTCACCGTGAATGACATGATACGTCTATTTCGATTGCTTACTGTTGTGTGTTTTTGTTGACTTTGTATCAGTGAAGATAAAGTTGAAGAGGACCTGAAGTGCTTGAGCGAGAGAATCTTGGGAAATAGAATGCCTCCATGGAAAAGAGTCAGATTGTTTCTAACAGGCACAAAATCAAATTCTTTCGAGTTTTAATTGCAGCTAGTTATTTACTGAAAGTTTCCACCAAGAAAATATTGCCCTGGCAGGTCGACGCTTTAACAACCGAATGACTTACTCACTGACGTACTCCCACTGCTAAGAAACTTTGGTGATCGTCGAGAGTCGAGAGTATGGTCAATGCTACTTTCATTTTTGAAGAAGCAATATTCCCGCTGGTCACAGAAAAGTTATTTCATCGGCATCAGCGATGACAGGGGGCATTTTTCCCTAGGATCAATCGATTATCTGTCCTCACCCAGCAGAAGGGTCACCCTAGCCACCCATCCAGGGACTTGCCCACCCAATGCAGAAGAGCTACTTTTATACAAATAGAACTCCTTCATTTGTCCCATAGAATTTCTTTCTTCCTTTCAACGATTGTCCAGGATCAGAGATCATTGTTTATTTGACAACCAATAATTTTAGCTTCCTCATTGAGAAGGTTGCATATTATGTCGGCTTTGATCACTCGATCAACTGTAGATTTGCTCATTAGTTAATTAGAATTCTCTGCGAATTTAGGGATTGCCAGATTTCTGCTGGACAGTAATGGTTTTTACAGTCAAAACTTTTTTAATTTCCTGCCCCTGAATTTTACAGTTTGTTTTCTTCCGGAAACCGACATGATGCTTCGCTTATCCTTGAAATGCTGAGGGATGATCCCAGGAATCTCTGATGCCGCGGAGTACGGTGTCAAATTTCTGTTTCTGAAAACTATAAGAATTAACCTACCACTGTGCCTCTATTCTATCACGTGCTTTACATTTCATCCGATCTTCCAATCACTTGTTTATCAGAAGGTTAGCTTCTTTATTCTTCTCTTGCATTATTTTCTCGAAAGGTGGTGAAACGAAGTATCTCGGTGATACGGTTAGTAAATCCAAAACGCTGTCTTACAACTCACAATCAACTCTTGGTAAGATAGAGGTTTGTTTGCCTTGGTCCGAATAAACCCGTGATATTTCTGTACTGTGATAAGTTGCACCTTCACTTGCAATTCTAGAGATTCCTATACAATGACGTTTAATATTGGTGGTATTTAAATTGATAAAATAATATCAGATATGCTGCGTAAATTAGGGATTGATTTTCGTTTCTAGACTTCACTGGAACTTTTTAATTAACCGATTAACTAAGGCTGATTTGGCAGTTGTTGAAATAAAATTTCAATCTTTTTTCTAATACTGACTTTTTTTCCATAGTTTTCAGGTATGTTTACAGTACCGTGACCATATAGGCCTTGATGTGAACTGTACAGATCCTAAAATTTCATCTAATTCAGATCTACAGACAATAGCGAACTGGATACTTTTGTTAAGGTTTAATTTTTTTCATTCTATTATTCGTGGAAGTGTATTCATTTGATTGCTTATTACATTCACACCAATAATTGTATATGAGATCAAATCACGTAGTGTCAGCACGAGTTAAAAGAACTCTCTCAAAAATACAATACTGATTTATTTAATTTTGTCGATATCGAGGCTTATGATATCGAAGAATTTTTCAGTAATGTTGCGATGTGTTCGCTGGGAGTTTTTACATCTATACTGATTGGACGACTTGGTGATGTGAAATCTCGTAAGGTTGCTATGTTAATACCATTCTGTGGACTTGCACTTGAGGGTGTGTTATTGGTTGTGCAATCATATTTCATGGAGGTGAGGAATGTGATTTGCATGAAGAATTTTTAAGCAGTTTCATAATTATTCATTTACAGCTTGACCAAGCGAAAGGAATTTTCTAATACCATTAATACAACTAATCAAATTGTGTTCTGAATTCTCACATTTGTTTTTAGCTTTCAGTGTATTGGTTAGTCGTAAGTGAAGCACTCTTCGCAGCTTTTGGCGGCTATATGTCCATTTTTTCTGCGTTTTTCGCCTATGCCACCGATTCCGTATACATTTATCCACCAAAGTGTCGATCACTGATTATCGCTATTCTGGAGGGTGTTATTGGACTTGGAGGTTAGAAACGAATTTAGCTTTTCAACAGTTCAGTTTTAATCAAAACTCTTTCAGGTACAGTCGGTTACTTATGTTCGTTTTTGTTGAAACTTTGGGGATTCGTTGGTTTGTTTACAGCATTCCTTGTAATATACATTATTTGTTTGTTGGCAGTATTATTCCTGCCATCAGTAAACAACAGAACTACTGGAATAGAATACAAAAAGGATATATTTGGATTGGCTCTAGTAGTAAGTGATTTTCAGTTTACTGCAAATTTTACTGGAGTAGTTTTATACTGTTCAGAAATCGAAATCACCCAGTAACTTAGCTATTTTTTGTTTTCCTTTTTCGTTTTATTTTGTTTTTCTCTTGCTACTTGAAGTGCATATATGAATAGGATCCACACATATATTTGAAGGATTGGTAAGTTTCCTGCACAACACTGCAAATAGCAAATGCAGTGAAGGTTTGTTGGTGATATTTTGCTGCTGCGGAATCGAAGTTTAAATTTGTGACCTCAAACTTACAATGTTTGTTCCACTAGCGTGAGAATAGTTTAGTAACTTGATGAAACAAGAAGATCGGTTTTATGCAGTAAGGATGATGTAGTAACAGTAGAAGATAAAGGAGTGTTTTTGTCATCTTTTGAATTTCTTGAAATGTTCCAAAAAACATTCAAGATTATTAGTGGATTAGAGAGTTCGAGTACATTAAAAGACTTCAAAACATTCGAAATAGAAGTGAAATAAGTATAGCATGGTTTTGGTTATGATTAGTGATTAGTATGAACTGAACGAAATCTCTGACAGCGGATTGAATACGCACTGTGAAGTTTTTCATTACAGTTTTCATTACACTGACAACTTGACGAATCTGTTGGATGCGTATGTGATGTGAAAGGGTAACGAAATATATTAAATAACCAAAATATGCAAGAAATATGTTTTGCAAATGAAAAACTGTCTGAAGTTTGAGCTGCTTCTAATAACCTTCATTTGTCAAATGATAAGCTAGAGCGAAGGTTACCTTTAATTCAATAATAGCTAACGGGGTTTGGATAAAACCTAAGAAATCCAAGCACAGAATAATATTACAGAAAGATGAAACAATGATCGACTTTTAAATATCATTCATTGCAGAAATCGTTATGGCAACAGAAAAAAATCGGTACATTCATAGCCATGGTTTCAGCTTTCGCGCTTTCTTTCTTCACATTTATAGGTAAGTAGTAATTGATTTTCCAGAAAAATTCTGAAAATGATCCCGACCTTTTATCAGTGTTCAGCTTTTATGTTTCGAGAAAAGACTACTATCAATGCTTTTTTTTCTTCTCCAGCATAATGTTCCGGATGACTCGTTCATACGATTAATCCTATGGATGATGTAGTGATTATTTTCCCTCTAACATCTTTGTTTTCTTTGCAGTCACTAAAATATTTGCTTTGTTATGATGGAAAAATTAAATAGAAGAAAAAGAAGATTCCGATCGTCACTTATAAATTGATACTACTAATTATGTGCTTTTAGGTTCAACTCACATATCATTCTATTATCTGAAATTTCGGTTTGGCTGGGACGCTGGATTGTATGGATTTGTTAAGGGACCCACGCAGGGACTCGCTACGTTAAATGTGATTGGTTTCGGATTTCTAAATCACAAATATCGTGATATGGGAGACAAAAAGTTTTCCATTAGATCGAATTTGATCGAATAGTAATTATTCTAGTGATTTCTTCACTCTTGTTACTCCATTAATTCATATAAATTAATTACTTTATAGGTACTGTTTCTTTACCCATTTTTACGAACACATAATTTTACCGATCGAACGCTTTCTCTTATTGGAGTAATTTCAAGAGCGATGGGTAGACTTTGGCTAGCTGTTGCGTGGAGTACACCATCTACATTTTTACGTTAGATAATCCCTCAATTCTCTTGATTTATACTCATTTCGCACACTTGCACCATCATATCATTCTCAAACAATTAGTAGAACCCGGTTGCCATTTAATCAGGCTAGAATTTAGGCGCTAGTATAGTTACCAACTATATTAGGACTTGTACCTTCGTTATCTAAGAAACTACTCGAACAGTTAGTAATGTGCTTCATTTCTACAGCTTTTTTATCAATCCTGTAGTTACAGGTGATCCTTGCAGTATTTCTTACGACTCGTGCAACTCGAGTTTAAATCCCAGAATTTGATAAAGCTAGTTTTTTTAGTAGTGTTTTTTGATTCGTTTACACGTTTTGCTGCTTCCGGAATGAGAGCAATTTTGGCTAGCATCGTGCCGCTCGAGAATCACGGTGAGTAGTATTTGCATAAATTGGATAGTTTGTTTACAGCAACATTGGTAACATGGGTGACTTACGTCTAAAAACCCCACGAACACTATTTAGTTGTTTATATATATATATTAAATACGAAGAACTATATGTATATATATATATATATATATATATTATATACAAATTTCCAACCCATTCAACAATCGAATATATTATTAAGATTTAATTCCAGGCTCAATGTTTACAATGTTTTCGGTAATGGAAGCATTTAGCAATTTGTTAGCTACTATAATATTTCATACACTTTTCCCGATGTCGCTTACCTTCCTACCCCAATTGTCATTTTATATTCTCGCTGCAGTGATGTTAATTCCAATAACTATACTTTGGTAGGCTTATTTCAAGAACTTGATTTATCGACAAACCATCTTTAAAAAAATGTTAAAAAGCTACATTTCCAGTGATTGTAGCGCGCGATGTTTTGGAAGCTTAGAAAATGAAATTCGTTCCCTCTTAAAACCCATCTTCTGAACTGTTGCTTTTTTGAAATTACCATACTAAATATTCAATTTTTCAGTTCACTACCGGGACAGCTGACAGAATTTAACTGCACAGATCAAGGTGTAAACCATAACGAATTTGATTCACCCGCCACAACGATTACGGACTCTCGTCCAGATCCTCCCTCAACATTCAAAGGGAAAGATGAAGCGTAAACAACCTCCTATATAGTTTATTACTTTATTTCTGTTCCGCATTACTATTCATTCAGTGTTAATGGAAGCTATAGTTTAATATTTTTTCATAGGATAATGCGTATGCTGATAGTTTTTCTTTCTCTTGCTGCTGTTCACAATTCTTTTGCTTCTGAATATTAAAATGCAACTTTAAGAAAATTGCTTTAACACCACACTGTCCTTCACTTTGTTTGATACGGCATCACCCATACGTTACGTTACACCATGCGTATGTCATAAATAACTATTGTATATAGTTTATAGATCCTCCGCTCCTTTAATAGTATATTTGAAAGTTTTCTACAAAATGTTTTTATAGGCAGTGGGAGACCATCTTTATTTGAAAACCCCGACGTAAAACAGGTCCTGCGCTTTACTAGTCACTAAAGGCTTATCCGTAGTTTTCGTGTGTAAACTGGCTTCCAAAATCAGAAAATTAGAACAAATTTTTAGTTCAGTAAAACTGTAAAGTTGTTTCAGTAGCTTGTAATTTTCTCTAGTGCAGCAAAAGTTCATGAAAGTAAGCCTTAAACTGAAGTTCCACAAAACCAAACAACTATTAAAAAAATCAGTGCAAAATAAACTTTATTCCCTTCCTGACTAAAATAAAGCACATCAATTTGCATCTAAACAATAATCCAGTGAAAATTACGCTACGAGTTTGCCTCAGTATACAAAAGCAAACAAAAGCATAAGAGATGAAGCTGCAATATAATGGGATTGTTCTTCAAGCATGCGCTGTACAACAATGCAAAATTTACTGCTTTTTTCAATTTTAATGCAAGAATTACATAAAACTGCAAACTACCGTAAGAAACATTGGCTCAAACTCTCACCACATACTAATCTTTTTAAACATACATTCCTCTCAATATCTATTGCCTACTGCAAGTGTATAAATACTTGATAAATTCCCTTCACCTCCCACTTTAATAACTATGTTACACTTTTTACGGCGGCTCCACTGAATGATATGTTATGCTTAATATGATGTGAGAAATCAAAGACTACAAGAGAGGAGGTAAAAGTGAGTAGCTGGCAAAGAAAATGAAATGGAAAACACCAATTTTTTATGACATAGCTGGTGTACCGCTTTGTGGCTGATGCTTTTGAATTTAATTTTAGCAGTTGTTCGTTTTTATATGAATTTAATTTTTCTCTGGTTTAATATATTACTGACTTATAGGATTCATGTTGAACAATAAAAATTATGAAGGTCTAAGACTTATATAATTTATATAACAAGCGAATACTCTGTGGGGTAATGAAATAGTAAATTCAATTCTGCTAAATTATTTACACCAAGAACTTTGCTGGACAAATACTCGGTGTGTCTTTCACTTATAAAAATGGAAGTTATGAAGGCGACAAAAAGACATGGGAAAAAGTGAATCGAAAAAAAAAAGAGATGGAAGATACAGCCAAGTTTCGATGTGTGTCATATTTCGACTTACTTCTTTTTTTGAATACTACCAGTTGCTGCACCAGCAGCTCGTTGCGGCGACGTGATCGGACGACCGCTGTTCAATCCAGCATACTGATATTTGGCTTTCTTCTCAGATGGTTTCAGAATCTGAAGAACGGGGAAACCAAAAATATTTGAGAACAGCTCTAGCAGTAAACTACCTGGATAGGGTTGCGCGAAAAAAAAAAATGAGAACTGTAGCAAGTGAAGGAAAGTGTAATTGATGTTGGGCAAGTGATAAACTTTTTCAGTTTATTGCAAAAAAAATCCCCCGCACACAGCTTATAAATTTATGACTTTTTTACATCAGAGAATTCACTCCGATGTATTTAGAAGGGCAATTCATAGTTGCGCATAAAAAAAAAAAAAGAAAAAAAAATTACAAACAAACACGACATAAAAACAGAGAAGGAAAGACTAAAAGCTTCTAAAATCCCCTTTTTATGAAGCTTTTGACCAGCTTTTTCCTCGTTAACATTCGCCACAGTTTTTTATTAATCTAAAAGGCAAACCTGGAAGGAACACATAAGTGTTTCATCTACACTCATCATACCACCTGCGTTGTCGAACTCGCCGCAATAGTTCGGAGCAGAAAATAATGTTACAAGTTGACGTTTCGCAAAAAACTCGTAACCATCTTCTACTACCTGGAATCATAGATCCTTCAGCAAATTCTGAAGAAAATTACAATTTTAGAAAAAGAAATAATTTACTAAGAATAGGAAAAAAGATTGAAAATAATGTCCAGAAATCTATGACTAATAATTATATACCGCTTCTAAAACTAAAATTGTATCAGTTCTCTTTTACCAAGACATAACAAAATTCTTAGTTATGTCTTATTTTAGCTATAGTTGTGCTATTTTTAATTCCCATATTATTTGGATTCGTAGAATTTAAGCAGCAAGATAATATGGTAATTGATATAATAACAGAGGAACTGAATCGATGTATTCATATATGATATCCTTGAGAATTAAATTCGGTCGAAAGAAATAATCCCCAACAAAGAAACAAGAGTTTGGAGAATGTTAGTGTGTCCGCCGCAAATAAAACCAAGAAATCTAGTATTTAACTTCTGCTCAGCTCAACTTACGATAATATCCAATCCAACAAAGGTCTATAATGATTTAATTACCTGATGTGCCCGACATATTAAGTCTAAATCATGACGATTCAGGAATTTCGCTACAACATCAGGCCCAAAGGTGAAAGATACTCCTCGGTCATTCTCTCCCCAGCCTTGCACATCTTTGTCTGGGTCAGACCACAACAAATCACACAAAAGACCTGCAAAAGAAACTTCTTACTCCGTTATTCTGATGAAAATTTTGAAAACGTATGATTTTTGACTCTTCAAGTACAAAAAGGTCACTCGAGAAGTTTCGAATGAAAAAAAAGCACCAGTGTCTGGAACATCCGTTGGTCGCATTATTCTTCGAATTTGTTCCATATTTTGTAAATCAGGAGAAAGCCCTCCATGGCAACAGAAAATCTTCTCATCTATGAGAGCAGCTATTGGTAAGCAATTGAAACAGTCAGTGAATGTTTTCCACAACTTGATCGAAAACCGACGCTTGCCTATAACTTTTCAAATTTCAATTAAAACATTCATAACAACCTGGTTTTAATTTGAAGAATCAAGAAATTGACAGAACTTACATTCGTCATAAAATCCATAGATACGATTAATACTAGCACATTCGTGATTTCCTCTCAGCAAGAAGAAATTTTCGGGATACTTCACTTTATAAGCCAGCAACAAACATATTGTCTGGAAACACTATAGTTGAACAAGAAATAATGAGCTTTCATAACAGTAAAAGAGCAGTTCAAATTTATCTTTTCTAAGAAAAGTTAGAATAAGATACAACTTTCGTTCGATAAATTTAATGGGTCGCAAAAATTTGTCAAAATGATTCATAGCCTTCGAGATTTCCATATTTGTAAAACTAAAAAAAAAAAAATGGCGTAGTAATTCAATCAGTTCAAGAAAATTGCAGAAAATGTCAAATATTTTTCAACTTCTAAAAAAATAATGCAAGTTCCAATTCAACATACTTCTAAACTTTGCTTCCCTCGATCAACATAATCTCCAAGAAAAAGATAGTTTGCTTCCGGTGGGAAACCACCGTATTCGAACAACCGTAACAAATCATTGTATTGTCCATGAATATCACCTGAAAAATTCGAGAGTAGTAAAGAATATGTTTATGCAAATCCTATAAACTTCTTTTTCAAATGATGCCTATTTTTGTTTCGTGCACGAAACACACTCGCAAAAGTAAACTGAAATGTGAGAAAACATAGAATCATAAATTCCATTGTTGTCTGTGAAAGGAGAGGCCAAAATTCTTGATGATATACATTGATACAAAAAAACCAACCACAGATTTTGAGCGGTGCCTCGAGCTCCAAAAGAATAGGCTGCGACAAAAAGATCTCCCTACTTTTGTGACATAGTGCTCTTATTTCATTTTCCGACATCTGAACAGTTTTTCCAGGTCGACATCCACGGACTGATGAACAAATCAATTATTTCATGGTAGTGGTTATTTAGAAGTGGATATATTATAGAATTTTTTCTACAGAAGAGAAAATAAGTAGTATTTGATCCGACTCACTTAGCCTAACGACCAGACGAGTTTATGTTGACACTAGCTTTGCATAGTTTGCAAAAAACTTCGGCAAGTCAAGACCGGCAAAAACAACAGAAATAAATGACTAAATAACAAAATGACTAATTAAATTCCTTATTCTCAAAAGATAATTCCTCCTACCAAATAAATAAAAAAAAAAAGCCGAGCAAAATCAGAAATGATTGCTAACTTCTCAAGGGATTATGCTAGAAAATGAAAATGCATCACCGAACGATAAGGTGATGAGCTAAACTTGAAATTATCTAAATAAGAAAAACTAATACGAAGCATACCTTCCAGAAGTCGAGTAATAAGGTGGTCGACATTAAGGTCGCTATCACTGGCCATAACTGTAATAAGCTACAGTTGTTGTAAATGACCTCAGCAAAACCGCCCCCTTAAATTTATACCTGAAATCAACTATCACGTGCAAAACTTCATTCAAATGATGCAAATCAACTAGAACCAAACACGAACATCACAATGCTGAAACGGAAGTACTAATCCCGCAGCTGTGTGAAACGATTTTAGTAAAACGATAGAATAATATGCGAAAAATATGTAATTGCGTTGTGCCACCTTCACGTTAAGAAGCCATCCAGACACGTCAAACCCAAACACGTACGTCCGTCCCACGTCAAATACAACCCCAAACCACCATCCATTACTTGCGGTCAACGATAACGAACTTGGCAGAAAATCAAAGCTTCGAAATGCTTTACATTCAATTTATTGTCAGTTCCCCTACCAAGTATAGCAGCTCTATAATATGCCTGAATGAAATACTGAAGGGGATATTGTGTCTAAAATGAGTTAGTGAGCCATTGAAGATTGGAGTGCTGGAATTTTGAATGATCCTTTTGTGATTTTATAGTTACGTCGGTAATATTCGTTAACAAGTGGAAAGTTTAGACCACTACAATTTTTTTGTCGGTTCCAAACGCATTTCACGTGTAATGCGCATAAAATCTCTTGGCATATTCCTCTTAGTGTCACAGCCAGGAGTTTGATACAAATTCTTTTTTGATATCCGTTTGAGTGGATATCGTTACTCCATGTACTGCAGTATCAATTTTGATAATAACAACAGTTAAATGTGTACAAGTATATACAGTATTATCAGTTTTGATAAGAAATAGAAGTATGGCTATGTCAAGTGTAAATACAGGAGGATGACAAAGTTTAGCTAATCAGACAGTTATTTCACCAGTAGACAGCTTATTTTACTTTGAAAATATACGCCCATTCCATTCTCTCTCAAATGACACTTTCCTGTGCCAACTATGCATTAATTATCATTCTAAATTACAGGCCTTCATCATTGGCTGGAGGTCAGTGAACCGAAGGCTACGGAATATACAGAACTTTGATTTACCACTCTTCGTGTCACTGATCATCGAGCAGTTTCATTTTCTTTTTCGAACTCGGATGGAATATGCAAACTAACAATTCTTCCCTTCTCACTGCTTCCTCCTTGTTCTTTTCCTAGCTCATTTTAATGCCAGTGAATACTGTCATTTTCCTGTCAAACAGAAAAATACATCATTTTATTTTTTTCTTTTTACAACTAATGGGACACTTCTAGTAAGCTATTAGTTCTGCAGAACGGGACATTTCTGGATATAAATCATGACAGGTGATATCAAAAATCATTCTTTTTTTTGCAGAAGTTTGGTTAATTTACTCAGCTGCGAATTTCAACACTCACGATCTAAGTAGCCTATGAACGAAATTCAGTGCAGTGACTGTATCATACCATTCATTTTCCATCCTGTCGTTATAATCATCACCAATATTATTAATGGCAGTACTATTTTCACCATCACATCAAATTCCCGTTTGTAATTGCCTTTATTAATGATTATAATATTGATTCTGAATATGGTTACGGTCATGATTCCCAAATGCAGTTAGGTCAAGTTTATATTGCACTATTAAATGCTGTTACATCATTCTACAATTAAAATTTTCGATGAACAGAAGCTTTTTGGAAGGATGTTTCCCCGCGACTCTGTAAAGCTGCTCGAGGGCAGTCATCAAGGTTTTTTTCTAATAAAAAAGCGAAAAAAAAAACCCAGTAAAATAAGAAAAGCAAAAAAGTAAGGGCTCTGAGTCGGTTTCAAATACTTTCCAGAAGTAAAATAGTTTCAAAAATCCGTATACCGAAACATATGAATTCTTATTGCTGAAAAGATGAACATTTCAGAAGTTCCGAAATTTCTCCTATAATGATGTTGCTGATATCTGCATTTCTTGAACTGTGATGAGAAGAGAAGAAATTGCTGAATGAGTGAAAACTAAAGTTTACTTTCAACACTGATCCTGTCGTGCCTCTCTTTAAACCATATCTCATTATTCTTGCTCATAAAATAATGAAAGATATTTTGAGGTTCTGAAATTCCCATGAAGTTCTAGAGAAGAGGAAAGGTACTTTCTGAATTTTTCTGAAATTTTAGAAGGAACTCTTGTGGCTTGTAAAAATATGATACGATTGTTTTCTGATACCAGCAGAAAGATTTCCGAAACTGCAGACAATTTTGGACCACAGCCTTCATAACTTGTTCTAAAACAAGTTTTTGTAACTGGAATTAGAGCCACTGAATGAAATCTACCATTAGCTAATCTTATGCAGTCAATCTAGGTAACATTTAGGTACAATATTATATTGCACTGTAAAACTACTGATAAGTGGAAATTGTCTTGTCGCTTTTTAAAGAACGTTCTTTGAGCAAAAATAACTACTTTGGAAACTACGGGCTGTGATGAAATGATGCGCAGCCAGAAATCAGCAAAGCTCTGGAAAAGAATACTGCACGATCGAGAGGGAATATTTCCAAACCAGACGAGCACGTAACTCACTGGTCTGATAACTTGGTGTCGAGAGTAACAAACTTGTTTAAACAGAATTTGTTCCTACATTGTCATTTTCACTGGACTTTTCAAAATAAGAGACATGAGAATCTGGACGAAATAAAAGGGTTTCAGAAGAGATTGCCAGATGGAGAGACAGGGCTTACAATCACTGGACAGCTATACAACTGCTAATTCAAAAGCTTCTCGTAGTGCCTCCTTTCTCGACGAGGAGGCGAAAGGTTATCGTTGTCGAGAGCGAATGCTCAGTCTCCCTTCACTGCGGTCAGCAAGCAGTCCCCTTTGCTACATTGAACAAAAACTGCAACGCGACATCTGACATCGACTTCCTTCAACATTCATTCAGAATCCTCCACATCAGTTCAACCCGACTTCCATCCACCAATAACTTACAGTTGAAAACCCTTCCCACTCATTGTTCAGTTCTTATTCTCTCAATTACAATCTGTCACTGAAGAAGCCATTAAGAACGAGCTCGAGATCAACAAAAATATCTTACTCGTAGCTTTTACTAATATTAGGATATAATAGGACAAAAAGTAATTTTGAAATCCTTTTTGAAATCCTGCTTCAAATGAAAGTATCTTTCACAGGAAAAAATTTTTTAATCTTTGAAAAATGATAGTAGAAAGTGATTTTTGGCTTAATTCACTTTTCTTTTTTTTGTTCGAAAGTGATTTCATTTAAAAAAAACGGAACTAAAGATGCTATGCTATTATAATCAATCTGCTTTTTTTGCTGATTGCAATCTTATCTTCGTTCGCCGTTTGAATAGTTTTCAAGCATCCATCAAACTATCACACTTTTCCCAACTGATAACTAAAATATTTCTCCTTACGGAACATCCGAATGTTTTCAGTTAAAAAAAATTTTTATTATCGTCTAATGCACATTTAGTGTTTCTTGCATCACTGGTAATGTAATAATCGTGTGTTTTCATAGGCGACTTCGTTATCAGTAGCAAAATTAGATGAAACATTGAATGTCTTTAATGGGAGTTCATTTACAAAGAATGCTTGTTATGGAGAAAGGGGAAGATTAAAAATGAATGATTTTATACCGAAATTCTTAGAACCGATCGATACCGTTGAAAAAGAAAGGGGAAGAGAGATAGTGGTGTAGAAGGATGTCACGAGTTTGCTCAATTTAAAACTTTTTTTTTGCTTTCACAGTCTCTACCGTGCAGTGCTTCGAGTTATGGTCGGGAGCAGCTGTCACCCAAGCAGTTTCTCGTAGATTAAGCAGCAGAGTATTACTGTCCAGGTTCTCTGTCCATCAAAAGGCATTAAAATTTTCGAGAAATTTGAGAAAATCAGTCAATCAGACAGAGACTTACGAAGATTAAAGAAAGTTTGGCACATGTTTGAATTCCGACTAATAATGGCACAGTGAAGTGCCATTAGCGATTGCAATGGTCATTCTTTGTTAATTACATCATTTTGTAGTCTATCTCTGTTACCCATCAGTGAATTATTTTCCATTCTTGTAAATTGTTGTATATTTTCCGCTCTAATTTCACTTTCTCTTTCCTTCCCGGCAAATCCATCGTCGTAGAGTAAACTTGTTAAGTTAGCTTCTTCACATTCTTATTTGTCTTTTATCAACCACAATGATTGTCATTTTTATACTGAAAAATATCCATTCATTTATTAGTGAGGATTTAAAGTCGACAGCAGAAATCTTAACTGCAATCTCAGCCCTTGCCAGCGACGTCTTTTCTGAACCTTACCGAACTCAACACGAATTCAGTCGATTTGAATGTTGAAATTTGAAAGGCATACATGTGATACCGTGCCGTCATTAGATGTTTGCATTCAGAAATTCCTTCTTCATTATCGATTACTTTTTTGCGGAATTTCATGTTCTGACCATTTCCACACTGCGCATTGTCCTTCTCCTCACACATTATCTGTATTGATGTATTTGCATAACTTCTTTGTGTCGCAGACCTTTGCGATAGAAGGAAAGGAAGGCTTCCGGGATATTCACTTCGGGATTGCACCTTACGTCCTCTGGCACTGCTCTCCTTACTTCTCAGTGTTTCTCGCTCTATGTTGCTGTTTCCGTGAGTTTCCAATGATTCGTCTCTCTGTATGACAAATTACTTACGCACAATCGAAGGCACGTCAGGTCTTCCTTCTCGTCTCCCAGAATACTAGTTAACCTGAAGTCCGTGCATCCACTGCTTAGAAGCTGCCCTTTCCCTTGCTCGTAAGGATCTCCATGCTTGACGTTCGTATTGCCGATATTGTGCTTCTCATTTACATGACTTCCCCTCCTTCCCAGCAGTATCCATTTTCAGTTTCTCGTCATTCACTTAAACAAAGAATGGTATATGTGGAAGAGCAGTCAGTCCAAGGCCAAAGACAGAATGCCTAATTCTGTCCACTCCTAGTGTTCCGAGGCACAGATGTTTCCTCCTCTGAGGAGAGCATCCCGATGGAAGTGGTCAACTGTAAACGTTTTGCTTTGTACACTTCCTTTACTATCAGCTGATATGCTGTTTTTTGTCACTGAGATGATGTTTTATTGCATAAGTTGTCTCGTTCCCCATCTACACGGTCTGCTAATAGCACTACTGTGTCTATTCCTACAACGAAACAACTAAGTACATTACTCCAGGATTAGTCTGTGTACAGTAGCAATTCAATAATGCCATTAGCTTGACATTTAAATTAGTCAGTTTGGATCAGTTATTTATTTTCTCAACCTACTCTTTTATTTACATTTTCATTCATTGGATTATTCATTCACTTACCTATTGTTCTGTCTACTCATTCATTTACACTTTTTCTCGTATATAAATAAATTTACGCCTTTATTTTTCCTACCGAAAGTTTCATAATATATATGTGCGAATATTCGTTCACTCGTCCATTCATTTAAGATGTGTAAAATAAAATTCTGTGTTGGACATATTTTTATTACTGTTGCAATTTTCAGACTATGGTTGATTCTCAGCGACGTTTGCTAGCTTTACGTCAGCAGCTAGATGATAGCATCAGATTATATTATTCTCGACAACAACAAACTTCAACAAATCATAACAGTAATGGCGGCCGATCAGTAATAGCTGTCAGTCCAAAGAGTCGTCGAGTGTTACATCTGTTATATCAAGACGAAATCAATGCTTGCATACAAATATCGGTAGATTTCGAAGTTTAATTTCAGCTTAAAATTTGTGAAGCGGAAAAAAAACAAAATATTTCCAGTAAGTGCTAACTTTGCTACTTCCTTGCACCTTTTCATTAATTAGTTTTACTGGGTGAAATCCGTTGAACTTCTGTGTATTTTATTGTGCTTTGATCTGCAAGCACTAGAAGAGTGCGAACTACCACTGAAGGAAACAAAATATAGGTGATCAGTCACCTCTATTACTTTAGAGAATGTAATATTCGATAAAGTTAACGAAATAAGCATATATGGTTATATTCATAACAGTAGACATTAAATTATGTGGTGCTACATGATCCAAATTTTGAACCGATTAATATTGGACTTGCTGCATTTGGCTGATAGAGGAACAAATCTTCGCAAACAAATTCCTTCTCTTAATTAATCATTTGACTTGCTTGTTTTATTCAGAAGTCACTTTTTTAAAGTCATTCTTTTTTTTTTTCTTGTTAGTTAACCCTGTATTTAAGGACATTGGAACTCTCAACGTCGTGAAAATTGCAAAGTGGCATTAAACGTAGCACTACGATTTTCCCTGGAAGTTCTAGTTTAAAAAAATGACAAAAAATAATAATAAAAGCAGCAGCATAAACGAGAAAGTAGAGCAATATTTCAATTAATGAAAGAATTCAGATTTTGTCGAAAGTCTACTGATTGCACATATTTGTTCCCTTTTCCGTTTATGCGTCCAACCAGACATTTAACTATCAATTAATCAGTTTGTTAAACATCGGGAGAAATTTGCATATGGTGCCGGAATGGCAGGATTAAATCTTTCGAGTAAAACGTTGATTGGATAAATTCAAAGCATTAGCTTCACCTGACACATTTTTTTGGTGACAGTTCTTTCAATCTTCTGCTGCTTACTATTGCCACTGTCACTGAGAAGTTAGTTTTATGAACTTTTGTATTAATTATTATATTATTTTTCTGTCTACTCCATTTTTTACCAACTTTCATCTCACTTGTTATCCCATAAAACTTCCATGCTAAGTTGTTTCTTGAAATTTCTTCCACTGTACTGGAAAACAATAATTTCAAAACCTTTCAAGTAGTAGGAAAATTTTCGAAGGAATGTTGCTTATTAGAGTTTATAGTCTATAGGGACTATCGAATGTACTACTACGAGGGATGAATGTTGTCCAATATAAGGAAAATTTTAAATGGATGTCAGTCTTCTTTTCGATAGTAGTGTTTGCAATTCAAATTGACGAAGTGGAAAAAAATTAAAATGTTATGAAGTTTTAGAAGCCAAAGATGAATTAACGAGTGTTATGTCGTGTTATTCTGCGTTGCACTAGCTTTTTTAATTGCATGCCATATGATTGCACTACTCTGTCAGTGCCTGATCTGATAGGCCTCACATCATTTCTATACTTCTTTTTTTATCAGTATTTTGGATCGGTTAGTTTCTCCGTAGTTGCGGACTACGCTAAGAGTTATTTAGCTATTGTTTGAAGCGAGTCACTTTTTTCCGAAGAAACAAATTAAAAAAGATTGAAAGATCGATTTACTGGTTATTTTGTTCCTTTTTCTTCTGGAAAATATATGGAGTCTCTTGAACAGTGGTCCATGAAAGTTGATGAACAATTCATCTTAAAGGAGTATAAGAGTTGATTCCTCCGATGCTGGTCACATTTCATTTAAATTTTTCTCTTTTTCTGAAGCACTTCTGTGACCTATTATATCATCCTTCAGTTAACATTTCTCAAATGACGAAGATTTTTCTGTCATTAACAATATGCGGTTAACTGATGGCATACCTTAGGAACCTAATTTTTTGCGGATATTTCTGTAACTACCATATCAGAGTAAAGTAGTCATTTATAGCTACTTCTGTACATTAAGAGTTATCACTTTAAAAATTGTCAGGATAAAGGTCGAAATTCAATTCCATTATTCAAAGAGGATGGATGGCGACATGTTTCCGATATCACCGCAGTATATGAGGGTTTTGCAAATGTTTCAGTATTTGTCACAAGGGTTATTTAAATGGTTGAAAAATATATACATGACTGAAATCATTTCTTCATTTTTTAGAGTCAGTGGTTAAATTTTGCAGGGAAGCATAACAAAGAAAACTTCTACTGTAGTGATTGCGAAGACACCGAACAGCGTTTTTACCGTTAGTGAGAAAAACGATTCACTTATGAAGTCGGCCACTTTACCATTGCAAGTCATTGTAAATTCTGGCAGTCAGCAGCAACATTCAACTTCCGGAGCAACAATTAATTTCATGGCGGAGTATGTTGCTCATTTTTATTAGTTACGTAATGATAGTAATCAGAGATAAACTGGACTAAATTACCCCCAAAAAAGCTTGTTGCTTCAAAATTCATTAAAGTGTTTTGTAAAAGAAGGTCCCTTTTATTCACTGTAAATTGTAAGAGTTAAAGTGACTTTTTTGACTGCTTCTGATTTTGGTCCTTGCGAGATTCATGCTGTTGCTCGCTGTGAAACATCAATTTATTAATTGTTCATTAATTTATTAGGAAATGATTTCTTGCACATTTTTTTAATTTCTAGGAAATTTATACTGATTGCAGTTTTTGTTGTTGTTGTTGTGAGACCAATTTTAGTAAATTACCTTTTAGCTGATGAAGTTTCGCGCGGTTATCAAAACAAGAACATTCCGGATCAGTTTAAGTCAGCAAGAAATGCTTCTCCATGATTAATCTTGGTTTTAGATAAACAGTTTTTAGAAAAGATTTCTTCAGATTTAACAGTCCAGTAGGTAGCGTCGACTCGGGCGTATCCTCACTTAGCTCATCAAATAGTTCACCTGCATCATCACCTGGATGCTCGCCAATTTCGGTCAAAAATGTTCCTTTCCAGTACGGTAAGTGAGATCTCTTTTATTTATAAGGCAGTGTTTTCAAGAGTTAGATTCATAACTTTACTTCTAATCATATCTCACCATTATCCTTATAACTTGAAATCGTGTTAAAGAAAAAAAATTGAAAGCTCTTTAATTCTGGGTGAAGTTGTCGAACAACAGATAATATCGCGCGGTCGATCAACAAGTGAGAGCTTAAGTTCAACAAATGGCCTCAAAGGTATTCTGAAGAAATCCATCCCAGCACAGTTTACTTCAGGCCGTTTTTTAAGGTTTCATATTTCTTCATCTATTGAACTATAGCAGTATTCTTCAAATTATGTTTTACCTCTTTATAAAGTTCATATTCATTTTATTACTTTTTGTCTTCCAGTTTTTCTTCATTCTCTTTCTTCAAAATTAATTTTTTTTAGATAGTCGACTAAACGATTGATAGCAATTATTTTTGAATATATTGCCCTCATGACAAAAGATTTTTACCATTCCCATATACAAACTCAAACATTATAAATTTTCGTTTTACTTAAGTTTCGATATGAAAATGATGAAAATCCTTTTTGTATATAAGGACAATGTATTTTAAAATGGTTGACTCCAACAGTTTGGTAGATCGTGTAAATATGCCAAAGGTTAGACATGGATTACATTACCTTGGATAGTAAGAAACTTGGTAGTACCCCTTGAATCCTTCAGTATTTCCTCACACTACTTATATCATATAGAAATTAACCTTCAAAATTCTCTTTATCGGAGGACCACCAAAATTTTAATTTATTTCAGTTTAAATTCACATGAACCTTACTTTCTTTAAGGATTCCTATACCTTGAACATTTTGAATCAGATAGCACTCATAAGTGAATTTTAACAACGAAGGTTTTTATAAAATTTTTGCAGAGTAAAACATAAAAGAAAATTATTATGAAATGCTTTTCAGTTATCAGTGTGATATATATATCAAT
The DNA here is from genome assembly GCA_003640385.1 of Setaria digitata. Classification (NCBI taxonomy): domain Eukaryota; kingdom Metazoa; phylum Nematoda; class Chromadorea; order Rhabditida; family Setariidae; genus Setaria; species Setaria digitata. Next base: position 163,624 of record RCAB01000027.1, on the reverse strand, counting down.
GTAACATAACACAGTAGGAAAATCTGGTAAGAAAAAGGCGTAACTTTTAGATACCGGACGTTAAAGAGGTTAAAAATATGTTTCACTTTTGACACTATTTCAGGTCATATTCGGAATGTCAAAGCAGGGAGGAGGAAGAAGGGAAAGTGGTCGTTTCAGACCTGAGTGATGGGAACAGCGCAGGTTTGTATAGTGTATTTTTTGTTTTGCTTTTGTTTCTGATGAAGTTTAGTGCTTTTTTCTTTAGGTTCTAGCAAATTTTAGAAAATTCAAAGTTCACTTTGTAGGATGTACCCCTCGTAAGAAGCATGTGTCATTCAGTGAACGACTAGTGCAGGAGCGGTCATTCCGACCTAATTCATCTATTCTGAGTCAGAAGAAGAAGAACCAGCGAAGACAAAAAAATAAAATGAAGAAAAAAGGTGCTCTCTCAGGAGAGGATATCTTAACCAATGATGGAGGAAGGCAGCGTTCGAATTGTGAAATGGTAAATTGAACAAGCTTACTAGTTCTTTTAAATGTGAACCGAAATATTCATTTATCCATTCCAACACATCCTTTTCAGTATTTCATTATTCCCTTTTTTGATTCGTTGGTCCTATTTTTTACCATTGCTTGTGACTAGGTTCTTTAGGCTAAATGCAATGATACAAAGGAAAATGAAGCGGCAGATGTTTGCAGTTGTAAAGTGGATGACGAAACGGATCGTAAGTTCTTTGTTTGCACGAAATAAGCATTTGGTATAGAAAGCGTGACTGTAAATTCAATTTTATGCATTAGATACGTTCATTTTTGACATTCTTAACCAATATTTATTGATAAATCTTTAATGAGCCGATGCTATTTGATGAATAAATCATGCCGTTTGGTTTTAGCAATTGAGTATGATTTGGCTGCTTGTGTTCTGGAAGATCCTGTAGTGCTGGAAAAAGGCACACAGCCTGATTCAATGAATTGTCATGGAACTGCGAAAGTCCATAAACATATGCTGTTAATCAGTCCTAATTAAAGACACTGTTCGTTGAGGAACTGTTGAAAGTGAAATCGTATTTATGGTGCATCTGATCCGGTCCCAAAGTTTTTTTTCTCCTAAACTAGGGAAAGACGCTTATAAATATTATCTTTAAACATCTTTGAACCTTTAGCTTTTGTAATCACAATTTTCGTTCATCAGTCTCTTTAGGCACTTTGAATTTCCGTGAACATAAGTGGTTCAGTTAATAATCAAACTAAACCATTCATTTTGTCATAATGTCCGTATTTACACATGTGTTTGGTTGTTTGGTACGATGTCAAAACTTTGATATCATTAGGATTTTGGCGTTTATGATGCTAGTTCTTCAAAAAAAAAAAAACTCAAGCTGCTTGATAAGACGGAATAAGTTAAAGAAATTTAATCAGGTTCTTGATGCTAATGAGTTCTCCACAGATTCCGATTCTTTTTTATTGGGAATGGCATCAACAGCGATATTGACTTCGTCGTATTTCGGTGCTGAAAATTTTCTGTTCATATGTATATAATTAAGTTCTTTCTCTGTTATGGGTATGATATTTGTATATATTGGATGTATTCCTAGTGGAATATATATATATATTCTGCTGGAATTACATTTATTTCATACTTATGTTTGATGCATTAATTTTTTTATAGCTATTGCTCGTTTTAAAAAGCAAATTCGATTGCTGATCTATTTTTTAATTTCAACAACCACTAAAAATTTTTAACATTAGTATTATACATTATACTGAAATAGGATAATGTGTTGTTATGGTGAGCATTCAAAATTCACGGGTGCATAATCTCGTCCTGCATTATTTTCCAAAATAACCTCTGAACTTTGGTACATCACCTTGCTACTGTTTCATATTTGTAAGTGATTTCTTAATTTCTAGAGATTTATCATAATCGGATTTTAAAATATGGTGTCTAATACAAGCGTGCATTATTATTATTACTAATGTTTCCTAATTTCTGCACTATCTCATTTGGAACCGTACAATTTGAATAACACCTCGGTCTATTATGTTGCTGATCATATTGAATCACAAGTGTATGTAAAGCTATCAAATGATTTTCTTCCTGAACTTATTCTTCCATTACGATGGAAGGAATACCTTCCATCGTAATTCTCTCTTTGTACTCATCTTGCAACCGAAGCTATCCTGAATCTCATTCCTCTGTTCGTCTTCCTCCTGTGTCTCTTTTCCATTTTTTTTTTTTTTTTTTTTTTTTTGCAGCTGGCAGCTAGATCTGTTTGCCAGGAAATATTCCCATTTCTTTGTTATCTCAAAAAAAATGAAAGAAATTAGGTTTTGCAGGTTTGTTTGTTTGTTTCTAACCTTGTTTTTACATTTTAGTTTCATTTTCTTCCTTCTTTCTTTTTTGAATTACGGGACGAAATGTCATCAAGTTACTCGTTTCCTCTACGTAATCATTTGTTACTAAATTGGTCTTGATTTTTGTTCTAATAAAGATTTGTGTTAGCTTTTTTAATGAACGTAAAATGCTGATCTGAAAATATTCGGAGCTTTGTTTTCGGGATGCATACCTGCGTGCAGTTAACACTTTCGAATAATATAAGCCAATGAGTCACTAATGGTTTTCATGTTGTAGTTTGGTGTCTTGCTTATGCGCAAATGAAATGGTAGCATCTGACAAAGTTATAATTACAAGTTAGACTTGCACGACTTATTTAATTCTTTTAAACATTAGTCGAAGATGTCGCGCTCGTTTATTATTGACACGGCGATATGTTGGAGTTATCAGTCTTTCATTTAAAGCATTTCGAGTCCAGTCTTGTGCTGTTCCAGATCATGTCAGATTGTTTGAAGAATGCGAGTCATTCTACCAGTCAGGAATACATTATGATTAGCACAGGTCGAGCGGCTGGATAGCTGCTCCTGTGCTTCCTTGATTCCTTGAATTTATGTTCAAGAAAAATGTTTATGTATAATTGTTTACCAGCACAGTCCGGATGAACACATGAAAGGAATAAAAAAGTGCCATATTAGGAATATAAACACCTGCAATTAAAGGCGTACATTTTAAATACAGGTTGTTACATTCACTGTACTCTGTATTAGTCTGAAATCACGTCAGAAATCAAAAGACATACCAAGTGCATCAGAAGATTTGGATGTGAAGTTGTGCACATGATATCCAAATTTACCATATTTTCAAGGAATATTTGACTTGCTGTTAATAATTGCGAGCCTTGGAATCAAATTACATTGTAAAATGCAAACTTTGATTCTCAATGTCCTTGTAATTATCAGTGATCCAAATCATGTAGAAATAACTTAGCTTTGATATCACGCCTCAGTGGATTTGAAACAATCTTGCCAATCACCTCCTTGTGAATGCCACCGTTGCATAATGATGCGGTACATACACAGAGGAGATTATCCTTCTGAAAATTCAGTCGATTCAAAATTGAACTCTCCTAACTCATATTCAAACCTCCAACTTTTACTGCACAGTGAAAGATTAAATCGGAAATAAAGATGCAGGAGAGCTGAAGGTAACTTGGATTAGTTGTTCTCTTAACAAAGCGCACCATGGAATCTAAGTTTAAGTTTCATCAGAGGTAATTGAAGAGAAAAATCAAATTGAATTCTCAGGCTCAAGGGAGGGAAATTGGATAATACGTAATTTCTGAGATTCAAAACTGCTATCTTTCTAGAGATCTGCACCAAAAATATGAATTTTATGAAATGAGATAGTCCACAATTGATCCTAAACAGCATATCTTCCATTTTGACAAATTAACGCATAAAAATTTGTTAATAATTAATAGCATACGTATTGTATAGGTGGTGCAGGTGGCAACGCCTCACGACGTCGTCTCTCCAGAAGAGATGCAAATCGCACACGTCCGCGATTCTGAATTCGTTACTTTTTTGTTAGGGTCATCCTACACTTTTATTTATTTCGTCTAGATAATCTTTGTACTTTCATTTCATATCTTGACTTCATACGAACCTCCTTGAGTTAGCCTTATAAAACTTCATTTACTTTCAAGGTGGTACTAGATATTCAAGACATCTACTTTTCACTCTCATATAATATCTTGCCAATAGATTACATGTCTGATTCCAAACAGGGTGAGGAGATGCCAAGAATTTGAGAAGAATTTAGAAATGAACAAATACCGTGAAGATATTTTGGCACATGGCACCATTGGGGAAGAAACGGAGATACTGAGATAGAGGAGTATTAGGGCTGCTGCAGAATTTCCGCACATGGACTTCATCATCCTCCGAAGATCCGTACATTATCATTGAACAACTTCTTACACCCTTCGGACATTCTGCTTCCTGACAAAATAGATATGACTTGAAATGCCATTTATTGGAAATGGAACTGATTCGGGTACTATATACAGCATACTTCATTCGTTCATTTAGATGCTAAACAAGTTCCCTTGCTTACTAAAGTACTTAAGTACTAAAGCACTTACCTCGAAGTGCTTATATTCGGTTATTTTGCATATGCTAAATGAATTAAAATAAAATATGATTAAAATAAAATGCAATAGAAAACCTGGTCAATACATGGCTTAGTATCATCTTCATCAACTCCGCTGTTGCACTGAAAACATTGAAAAGCCATTGTAGGTGTGAATATCATCAAGTACACTACTACTTTCATTCTGAAATATTCTCATTGGAAATGTTCGCGATATTTTTAATGTAGTAGAAATATCAACTCGATAGAAAAAATATTTGAACTTCAGCCGAGAGCGACTAGAAGAAAATTGGCCGTTTTTCAGATTAGAAAGCTGAAAGAATATGTTGAAATTGCTGATAAATTTATAGCTAAAGATGGGTCTACAAATGAGTGGAAGGTTAATGTGATCTGAAATTAATATGAAAGCTTTTCACTTAAAGTGAAAATCTTTCGGAACTTCTGTTATCCTGGTTACAAAATAAAAATTTAATCGTTAAGTTCTTTATATTTTGAGTTCTTCGGCTGGAAATTGACACTTACTGCAAGTTCATAACGGACGTAATAAAAACTCTTTACTTTTTTTGCTATTGGTACTACTAACAAATATTTTTAATCACGAAAAGCTAAGGAGAATAGCGGAATTAAATTTTTCAAATAAATTGTTAATGGACATTATTTCTTAATTGTTAATGCAAAATCTGTCTTCTGATACTAAAGTACAATCGGATGTTGAAATCCGGATAAGCTTTAAAAATTCTTATGCCGTGTTAAAGATAGAACTTGATGAATTGAGATCTGAATCTAGCACTATATGTAACAAAATTGCTTAAATGTCAACATCATAAACTTACATCAGAAATTCTACTTAGTCTGTTTTGGAGACACTCGAGTGAATGATCCGAGGCAGCTGTGGGGATTAGGAAATGATTCCTGATGGGAAGTTCAGAGAGGAACAATGCTTCAAAATCAAAACTTTCAAAATTCTTTGGTATCACGAGGAAATTAGTTTGAAGCTCTAAATTTGCGGGAATTTTGTTTTTCTATTTGATATATTCGAAAACATATTGGCAGGTGCTAGTGCACAGCCTGTCTTTTGTCGTTAGTAAGGTGCTCGGTCAAATTGTGAAGAAGGACAATAAGAAGGATTAAGAGGAATATTTCACTCAAAACTCGAAAGTATATTTCTTTCTTAAAAAAAATCAAAACAATCTCTTTCGAAAACGAAAGTAATGTGCTGACTGTAAGAAAAAACGATTCAAATGTTCGTCAGGTCCTCCAACACCGCCCGAATATATTGAACAGAGCAATAAGAATCCATTCATCTGTATCGGAGAGGTAAGAAGAAAGCTGCAGAATGAAAAAGTGGCAAAGAAATGAAATTAAAAATTTTTGAAGGAAGGAAAATTCTTCATATTTCTTGCAGGAAATATTAATTATTTCCTGCGATGATCTTTGCTTTATAGCGAACGAATTTCATATGAAACTGTAAGTGAAAAAGAACCCACTTATTTTAAATTATTTTGTAAATTTCAGAACTGAAAGGATTAAAGTCACCTGAATATATTCAAGAAAGTGAAGATAATTAGAAAAAGTGATTGAATTAACAGCTGGTAAGTCGAAACTTTCACGGTTTTTTTAGTTAGTTTTTCTCATTCAAGGTAATTAAAATAATAAGAGAGAATTAGAAGAAATGGATGAAAAGAAGTGACAATGAGGTGTAAAAAGAGGGTAATGGGAAATCTGACCTGAATTGATGTTCCAATTCATTTTAATAGAATAACGAAAACTCCTTTCCGAAACAGCATAACTGTTTTTTATCTGAAATAATAACTTTATAAACTCATATAATTTTATTAAATTACACGACAAAATTAATATATGCCACTTAATTAAATTTTATAGGAAGATTAAACATTTTGCTTCTCAGAATTTTTAATTCCTATTCAGCCGAACTAACAACTGTACGAAGAACCCAACTATTCAAATTTATAAATAAAAAAAAAATCATTATTTTCAAATAAAGACAGGAATAACATCTTCTCCACACTTGATTAAATTAACGATTCTGAAAAAAATTAATTTAATGGACTAACTTATATTTCATTGCAGTAGAGAGAGGCGTGTAACTAACTGAAGTTGTTAATTCATACTGAATTACCAAGTAATTTAGATCATTTATGCATGCAAAGAATGTATTTCCAAGAAAGTAAGCAAAAAAAGCTTTCCTTTAAGTATGTTTCACGTTCAGTTTTTCATTTTTCAAACTATTGCAATACATTTTAATATACTTTTTTACAGCTGGAACTTGAACTGAAAAGAATTTTAATATCTTTCGGAATTATCAGTGATGAAAGAATCAATTATCTTGTAAAACATTTCCTAGGCAAAAATAAAATTTGCTAGTGGTGAAAGATAAAATAACTTTAATAACTCCAAAATATCAATAATAAATAGAAATTGTGTTGCAATAGTTTACTGGAAAATATTATTCATTTTTAAGATGAAACTTCTATAAATGGCGCTTTCCCTTTACTACGAAATTTGTTTTGGAATTTTCTCAGAACAAATTTCAAATTCATTCTAGCTGTTCACTTTGTCAGTCATAAACAACGAAAAGTTTACAAACTGATCTCAATCTTACATTTAGGCGACATAATTGGCTTAATAAGCCAAAGATATTTCATCACGCATTATCAATTCAACAATAATTTGAAATTACATTTCTTCGTTGTAATAATTCATTCACTTTTTGTATTTAGGTCATCGGCACAGTTATGCACAACACACGTACCCATACATTGACTGTCAAACCCCCATGAAATACGAATGAGGAGGACAATTGATAGTGACAAGCAAGCTGTCTAAGTGATAAATCATCAGCGTAAGATGTAAATTCGAAGTGTGAAGGGAAATGTGACGGCTAGGTGCCAGCGTCAACTCGGCAATTTCTACTTAGTTTCAATGTTTATAACTTTGGGACCATTCTTGTCATCTGTGGTTGTCGGTTACCTCTACTAAATTCATACAATGAGAAATTAAGTCTCTTCCCTAATTCTCTCTTTCCTTGTCACTTCTCTTCCTCTCGCAAATATATGCCTCTTTCTCATGACAATTTCTGTGACACTTTTATCCATGCTCGAGGCTATATTACCAGCGCAGCTTGAATAATAAAATTAAAATTCCTGTTTAGAATGGTTAACGTTCTTCAAAATTTATGTTTAACTGCTAAAATGTCAGGATGAGGTTAAGTTTCACATATCAATGATAGTTCAATGATGAGAGGACATTTTTCTTCAGCAATTTTGCATCTCAAAGTTAGTCTTTTCATGTACAGACTTTCCAGTTATAAATAAATCATTTTTAGACTCTTAATAAAATTGAAAAATGAAATCATTTTAGATCAAAGTAGTTTGTAATCAGTATTTAATAGCTTGAAGGAAAAATTATTCATTCATATATCTAGCAAAAGCATGCAAAATATTGATGACGAAATTTCTTGTAACAATCTTCGAATTCAGATTTTAATTCCTAATATTCGAACTTGAATTTCTACACAATCAAGGATTTAGAAGTTTTGAAAAGTAACAAAAGACAGGAGACATAAATTTTCACAAACATATCATTGGATTGTTGATTATTTGTAACTACCCCATTTCAACTTTTTTCAATTTCCAAATAATGTATGCTGCTGTAATTCCAGCAGCAAAGGTCAGATGCCCATGCATTTTTCAGTATAAATGACCAACATAATTGTTAATGACTTATCAAGAAAGTATCCTTTTCTGTACTGAAGTTGCAAAAGTAAATTCCAAGGACAAATGATTGTTTACTTAAAAACAATTCTGCCTTTCGAAGCTGAAGTTTATTTTCTTGTTACTTCACTACTCTTTTAACATTTGTTACCAAAGTTCCCATCAAAATCGAAACACATATTTCCTTGTTGCTGAAAATGCTGTTGAGGGAGTTCTTTCACAGAATCAACAATTCACTATCCCTGACTTCAATAAGGTCCTGGATGCCTGAGCCCTCATAAATCCATTATGCATTTAGATTTTTTTTTTTTAAATCAATTCTACTAAAACTGTGGGAAGGTGAAAATACGCTGATAAATTCTCATAAGACAAACTGATAGATCAGCATTTAAAGTCTGACATTTTCAAAGAAGAACTCGTATCTCTTAAAAAAACGCAGGTAACGGGATGAGCACAGCAAGTCTAATCTTATATTAAAACACATCTTACATTAAGACTGATCTAAACTATCAATTATTCTATTTGCAAGGAAATAGTAAAACAAATGCAACAACTGTAAGAGATGATTCATTTAATTTCTGAATTCAACAATAACCTGATTATTAGCGCATATGAAAGAGACGTAGACGTAAATGTATGTAAGCACAATTAACCAATTTACCTGAATAATATGTGTTTTTTGAAATGAATGCAAATGTTTGAACAGACTATTACAAATGAATTGCAAACTTTGTTTGATTCTCTGAAGTTGAATCTGTGCATTATCAGAAAAATAGTAGAAGAAAGCTACAAAAGTAGCATATGACCAGAAATTTCCACAAAGGTATCATTTGATCAGACTTTCTCATTGGAGTGATTGCATGTTAATAATTCATTTTTTGTGCAATCCAATCGCATTGCATTGCAAAGTTTGCATAGCATTTAGTCTTCTGAATTGATGATGGACTATACTTCTAGAAGGACTGTGTGCAATTTCAGCAGAAAATCTTTTCAATGCAAAATGATAAAGTCAGCATTGAATAGGATTCCAGTGAGTGTTATCAGTGATTGATGTTGTTCACACATTTTCTGATACGAAAAACTCTTCAGAAGCATATTTGCTAGAAAAGTTCATTTTAGAAATGCCCAGATATGTTCCTTTTCTCTATTTATCCTTTCCTCTTCAATCTGCTTTCTTCTAATGTTTCTACTAGTATAATTTGAATACCAACCATTCAACCAAACTTTTCTTTCTACTTTTTTTTTTCATTTCCTGATCTGATTTCATTGTTTTAGTCGCTTTTACGCAATCGTTCTTCTAAAATCAACAAGTAAATTTATAGTTTGAAAAGCTGAAATATTATTCTCCTATCAAAAAACTTTTCTGATTAAATAACTGATAAACCGGGATGAATTTAAATTCCCTTTTAAAAAGAAGACGATGGCTTTCAAAATAACCAGTTTCTGATATATTGGTAAGTGTTGGAAAACATGCTTGAATATGTTCAAAATATTTTGGAAATGTGAAAAGTGCAGTTTTCTTTTATTTGAAAACATCCGTAACAGTTATTTCTATTAGATACAAGCATTATAATCAGAATGAAAGTTAAAAATAAAAATGGTAACGCTATTCCTTACAAACTAACCATTATTGAAATAACTGACTTTTTGTTGCAAGTCAATGCTTCTGGTGCAAGTGAAAATGTGTCTTACCTTACAAAAATGAAAACTTTTAGAACAAAAGGAAACTAGTTCTTCTTACTGTGAACGCCACAGACGCAAACGCAGGGTCTAACACCACAATTCGTTAAATTTTTCATTATTTACGTTAAACACTGAATACATCTGCATGAGGTCATAGAAGTATTCTCCTGAATGAAATACCTCTCAAAAAAGATTGCTCTAACAGAAACAATCCCATATTCGAAGAGACAAAATCACGCATATCCCGATCCAATCATAATTATCTTTGTACTCAAATTAATGATATTTGGTTCCTTTTGAATATTTTTTGCCACCGTTGGGTTTTAAAGCCTTTTTTAACTCCATTATGCTTCATTTGAAAGTTCGCATTAAATATGCAATGAATTTCTTCAAATTTAGTTTATCTCAAATTATTATGTTGTTGTTGAATGTCTGTTTTTTTAATGAAAATGACAATTAAAAAATCGAGTGAGCAACAAAATTTTATTTCTATTTAAGTTGCTGTAATCATTTCATAAATGAAAATCTCTCTCTATTATTATCAATTCGTGATAATACCATACTCACTAATGTTTGTTATTGACTGTTAGGAAATGCTTCAGTTAAGTATTGCCGTGAGTTTATCATAGTGTAAGAGCTGTGGAATGACTTGAAAAGAATCAGTCATTACTAAGATTTGGTTCTTTAAGGGGAAACTAAGGCAAACATATAAGTGAGACCTAATTCGAGATTTAATTTAATTCAAACGCGCTTCTTTTCAGCGTCGCAGCATGCCAGATACCTTTACACAACATACCGGAAGATCTTTTATGACATTCGGAAGGGAAAAAACATCTAGCAGACTTACTGCGAGTATGCTCATCTTATATTTGAACATCTGCTCGATAGGCTGTGCAAAGTAATTTAGGAAGCGGAAGAGTCTTTTGGCATTCTTCAACATCCTCTAAATGTCTCCGTGACGCAGTTTAGAAGTCTGAAGCATCTGAGATTTTAAGCACAAAAAATGAGATTGATTTTTTGGCTATTTTAAAATTTCTTTCTAAATTTTTTTCAATGATTTCTGAAAACGGTTTAAATTCAGTTCTTTTTTTATGCTGATGTAACAACTGTATCTAATCTATTATTTCGGCAGCAGAAGTGAAATGAAGGAAAAACAGAGGATTATCTTGATGACATGAAGGAAAAAGCAGGAAAGAGAAGAAATTTGTCTAGTTTATTAGGCCTTTATGTACTTTTTCACTGTACTTAGGTATTTTAATCTTATCAGTGTCTTAACTTTTTATTATCTCACGCAACTTTCTCAAACATACTTCTTACCTTATTACTTGATATGGCTGTAACATAATCCAATATAAATTCACATCATTTTTCACGACACACCACGTGAAAATTGTTTATAAATGAGGCTTCACTATTAACTTACATTAATACTAGATAAATGACAACAAAGTGATTTGCTTGTTTAAAAGTTTAGAAAGAACTGATTTGGTTGTTCTAATGTTAAGAAATGCTTAGAAACAGGTCAGTTGATAAGTCTTTAAATATTTAGATCGTTTTCTCTTCAACATAAGAGCTTGTAAGCCTGCTGATACCTTAAGTAACACACTAGTCATTCCAAACTTGAAATTATTTTCTTCATAGTATATCCTCTAAAGTCATAACAGCGTTCATTGTTTAAGTGTACATTTTGCGCCAAATCAAGCATCGAAATCTATATTGAATTAGTTCAGGTAATTAGAGAAAGACATTTCGGCTCGGTAGATAAGTTTCTGCTGTCATGAAGTGTTAATTCTCAATATTTTCGAGAGTTGCGGAATTTCTTAAGTTTTCTGTTCGAGGGGATTGAAGTATAACTTCTTTCTGCCTCTCTTACAATCGAAAAACTAATTTCATTTCCCTCTGAAGCAAACGTTTGCCAAGAAAGAGAAATAGCAAATATGATAACTTTAATTGATCCATCCTTAATCATGTTACTTTTTTACAGCAAGTATCAGACGTCTTTATTTGCAGTGACATTAATATGAAGAAGCATTCAACAGGTAGATGTACCTTCGTTCTAACTAATAAGTATTAGACTGCTGCAAGTTATTAAAATTTAGAATTTGCATAGACTTGAAATGGCTCCTTCATTCAAAAGTTTGTGTGCAAATACATTGGTAGCAAGAATTAAGCTTTCACTAAAAACACATAAGAATGATATTGCGAAAAATGCAACAAAACTGAGATTTTAAAAGTTTTGAAATGTGAAAATTTTTCAGATTCTAGAAATGCTGTGGGCAATAAAGTGCGTGTGCTCAAAGTTAGTGTTGTTGTTGTTATTTGCAAACAAAACAAGCAAATTGCAACAATCATTACTCACAAACTTTTACGGTTTTTTGGACACGAGCAGCAAATCATTTGCTTAATAGTGCGTCGAAAATTCTTGTTGAGGCATGTGTAAATGATAGGATTGAAACATGAATGTGCGTAGCCGAGCCATGACGATACAGTAAACAAGTTGACATGAAGATGTTTGTTCAGTTCAATGTTCAATCCAGTACATACTCCACGATAAACTGTTATGCAGAAGTACGGAATCCAACAAATCACAAATGCAACTGAAAAGTCATCTCCATTAAGCAAATCTAATGCACACAACCTTGCTAGCATGGTCATTGTCATCACTTTGCTTAAGAAGAAAGAAAAAAGTAATCTAGGACGAAATTTTCATCTTCCTCTGATCTTTTCTTCAAGTGATCCATCAGAACTGAACTCACTGAGTATAGCAGCAACAACACCTGTAGCTCGAGTTTCTCTTCTTATTGCTAACGACTCGCGACGTTTTCTGCGTATTGCTCGTGTTACCTAAAAATATCATCTTGACAAAGCAAAGTAGCATCGAACTGATTTTTTATTCAATTCAACGACGAATCAGTTGATAAGACGTATAAATGAAATTTTCAAATATGAATGATTTAAATTTTCATAGCTTCTGTTTCCAGGACTGATCAAAAACTTTTCATAAGCTACCTGAGTAGCAATTCTTCTCAACCTTCCCCGAGACGCTGTTGCTTTTGGAGTTGAATCAGGAACGTTATTAGTAACTGGATCTTTAGTTAATGAAGTAGTATTAGGCGTCATCACAATAGTTCGCAGCATTGACCACGTACTTACCTTCCTGGAAACAGGAAACCTGCGAAAACGTTTTTTTTTTTATTTTCTTCTAATTCATCGCAAGCAAAAGCTCCAAAGCAAAGAAATCAAGCTAAAACCAGATCTAACCTAGAATTTGGCGCTTCAGCTGTACTATCAGTTCCATCCTCTGTTATACTTGTATCAAAACTGTGCAGTGAAATCCTCCTGAAATCTTTGTTTTAATTAGAAATTACTCAGAATTCTTCACCTAATAGATCCAATATCATATCTTTTTTACTTTTAGTGGCAAAAAAAAAGTGCTAATTAAATTGAGTCTTAATTTCAGTAAGGTAGGAAAGCAAAAACCTTACAAAAGTTTTAAAAAAAAGGTAAATTTGTATTTGCCTTCCATAAATAATGGCTGTATGTACTTAGTTTTATCGAATCTAAAAATTATTTGATGCTTCTTGCATTCTTCAGACTAAAAGATAAATGAGAGTACCTTGAAGTGTCGTCGCTACCACTTGTTGAAGTACAAGTACTGCGCGATGAATTCGAACGTGGTGCTAAGCTTGGCGTCATACAACAATCCCATTTTGGCACCTTCATTTAAAACTGTTAAAATTACGAAATGAATCTATATTTTTTGTTAAATTTCTTGAAAATGTAATTTGTAATCCAAGAACAAACTTGTAAGGAAACAGCGGTAGTTGTAGATGGTATAGATGTAGGAGAAAAGTTGTCAATAGGTTTCGGTAAGGTTAAGAGCATCGGAGATTCCGGTGTTATTAACGACCCCTCAGAATCTTTTGCATCATCAAGCGCTTTTGAATCGCTGAAGTAGCATAAATTATTAACGTATTACAAATAGAGGCATCTCTATAGATGATTCTGCTTTGCAATCTTTGTGATTATGAAATGATTGGTCGACTTTGTTTTTCTACCTGAAATGAAATTACTCACTCGAAGGAAACCGAAACAACAGGTAACTGAGCCGAATCACTCTGTGCTACTGATGCCACGAATGGTTTTAGAAGGACCTCTTCATTTGCAGAATTCAAAGACAAGTGATCCAAAAGAAGAGACTGATTATCTAAGAAGTTTCTTTTATTATCAGGCCACTTTTAATTTTTTCCACAGTTCTAACTTCTTTCGCCATTGATTACTTGGCGAATGAAATTATTAGGCTAAATTTTGTACTGACTCTTCAAAGTTTCTTAATTCAATAAATTGCTTGTTTAAAAACAGCATCCCGAATATTGACAAGAACATTACCAACTGGTTGGTAATTCAGCGACATTGCCGACAACTCCATACTTTGAGGATCTGACGTGATACTGGTAAGCTTTTTTGAGGTCACTGTACGAACATGTTTCAACGTTTCGACACACACAGATGGTGAACACCATCTAAATGAATAAAGTTTCAAAATTTCTCAAGAGACTAAACACTGAGTAGCTTCAAAATATAACTGTTTAAGTTTCGAGTCGTAATTATAAAACAGCAAATTTCAATGGAATTATAACTCTGTGGAAGTTCATGACTGAACCCAAATCTACATCTACGAAGATTCCATTTCCACTCACCTTCTTTCTGTACAAAATTCAACTCCAAATAACGCGTATTGTCTGTCAAAAGGCTCATTTGCGGTTTAAAAGAGTGGAAGATTTTTTTATTAGTCTAATAGTTCCCGTTCTCTTATTTTTCTAATTTTTTTTTTCTAGTAAAGAAAAGATAATAGGAGCAGACGAAAAGAAAATACTCAGAAAAATATTATTTTGAAAAAATCTGTTTCTTAAAGCAAATGTAAATTTCAATTCTACTGGGACTTTTAAAGCCATAAAATGTAGTATTTAGGTGTAAATATCTGATTTCTTGATCTTTAATGTTAAGAAGTCCAAAAGTAGTAGCAACGGACTATTTGACAGATAGTTTAGCTTTGGAAGAAACTTTTTCCAACAAGTTATTAACGTAGCATTTATTCTGCCTACTCCGTTTTGCCAATTCTCTTTAGAATCTAATTGAATAACTATGATCCCTAACCAACTGAAGTGCGGGGGATATTTCATTTGAAGAAGTTTGTGTTACTGACCTTCGTTCAACACCAATAGGATGTGATTTTGGGCTGTCTGATGATACTTCAAGTTTTTGTCCCAAGAAGCCATTTCGAGTTCGGTCATTGCTATTAGTAGTGCTGCCAATTTGATTGAGCTGTGAGTCCCGTCGCCCAATCGCCTCAAATTCGATATTCTTGACTTTCTACACCCGAACAGATATTAAGAATATTATGAACGCTGCCTCTCGAATCTCTGTGATCACACTTTTCTTGCTTCAACCATAATTCACAGATGAACAGAAGGAAACGGGAGCTTAAATTTAATCGAATTTTCCTTTGTCACGAAATAATAATGGTGCACCTCTTGGATAATAACCCTTGGTAAACACTGTGCTTTGTCGTTTTTTCGTCCAGAAAAATTGTTTTGTTGTCGCTTTAACAAATCCAATTGTCCAAATATATATAGGCGATGACTTCGTAGTTTGCGGAATATTTTCACATACAAATAAATGACAATGGCACCAGGAATAAAAAATGACAACAAAGATGATAAGACCTGGAAATGATGCTTGGAAATCTGCGGGAAAAATTATATCAGTGGTTATGAAGAAGTTGCCAAAGTTACCGTATTTTTTTGTTAAAAAAAATTATATAATTTAAAAGAGTTAGATGAGAAAGAATAAAGGAGGCATAGATTACCAGATACTGTGGATTCTCAATCCAACAGAAACCATCTTGATCAAGTGATTTCTCCATGAATAGCGTGCTACTAACGGCAAAGGATACAAGCCATATCATAATTATGTATGGGAATGTACTAGTAGCTATTGAGTGTCGCTGATATTCTGTCGGGAACATTATTGCAAAATATCTGTGCCAATAAATTAAAATAAGATATCACTTTTTCACCTGATTTGAATCTTTTTACGAGAAAGGTGGAGGGAGAAAAGGCGCAGTTTGGAGAGAAAGGGTGTCAAAAAAATTGTGGATTGATGGGCACTATTTTTAAAATCACTGGAACTTACCTATCTAAGCTTATAGCAGTAAGGTGAATAATGCTAGCGGTTGTTGAAAAAACTCCGGTCACCAGATGAAATTGACACCAATGATCTCCCAAACCCCAGTGAATCTCATTAACCTGAAGTACAACATAACAGTAGTAAAAATGCAGTAGGGGAAGGGGGGCGAGCAAGTATTTTAGAATCCTTGAAACTGAGGAATCAAGTAGTGAAAGTGATGAGCTTCTATTATACCGTAGCATATAGCGACAATGGCATAACAACAATGCCGACAAGAAGATCGGAAATAGCCAAGCTTGCAATAAATTTGTTGGTTGCGAGCCGCCTCAAATCTCGATCAATGAGTACAGCAAGGAGGACCACCAAATTACCAAATACAATCATAATGATAAGCAACACCAGTATGAGGAATCCGGAATGCCATCCATGCGTTATCATTTGTATCGATGATGTCTGCTAATTGCAGGCTTCATATAAAGTTCCGGTAGAGTATCCGTAAACCATTGAGAATAACAATTAGCTAAATGAAGCCAATGATAACAATAATTGCCCGTCCTTCACTTTCTGAGGACTATAAAATGAGTAGCACAAAAATTTCCAAACAGCGACAGAGTAGCAGACATTTGAGTCAATAATATTTATGCAGTTAACTGACGAAATCGAAAATTTATTAAATTGTGTGAAACAAGTGTCGTTAGGAGAGTACAATAAAGATGGGATTTGAAAGCAGTTTATCATCAGTTATCACTTTCATTTCAATATCAAATCTTCAACTGTTGAGATACAAGGAGTTTTTAGATTCTCTTGGGGTTAAGAAGATATTTGGAAGCTCAGTTTTTCAGGCCAATTGCAAGGCAAATATTGAATTTGCAAAAGTATAAACTAGAAAAGTTGGTTAAATGTTCAATTATAACTAAATGAAGCTAACGAAATTTTTGATCGTAGAACCCAAGAATAAAAGAAAAAAAAGAGATAACAATTACAAAACTCATCTTCGTCATTGCACTCTGCTAATAGTGACAATCTGATCTATTTAATTTTGACATCTAATTTAGAAAGTTTTCAATTTCTCGCCTCATTCTCATGTTATGTACAAGAGGAAATTAATTGGAGAATGACCAGCTGAATGTATGAAAATATTTTCCGAAATAATGAAAAATTACTTCAAAATGTCGTTTAAATATTATGAAAAAATGCGAAGAGAGAGAAGGATGCTTGATGGAATTTTACGATGAGTCAACATAGAGGATAAGAAATTTCATGATGAAATAAGATTAAGAACTAGGACAGATGGGAAGTTGCTAATCGAGCCGAGAAAAGTGCCTTTATCAAATCAAAACTTCTTCAAGAATAAACATCGAGGCAAAAAAAAGGAGAAATGTTCTAGCAATAATTGGTTCTATAATTAATAAATTGGAAAACACTAAGAACAGTCAAGATTCCACTGTGGCAGAGCAGAGCAGGGGGAGAATGGATTCAATTCAAATTTATGAATGAAATTCTAAATGAATCGCATGGAGTCAGCGAATCTTCTTACTACTACCTCTGTCGTCTTTTTTCTTCGTTCTTCACTAACTCCTCTCTTCAAAATCGCAGCGTAAAGAAGTAAGAGTAGATGGTTTGCCAACTTCTCGAAATAGAAAGAGTGTCAACTATCTCGAGAGTGACGATGATTTATGAAAAGAGAAGATAGAGTGCCAAGGGAAAAAGCGAATGAAGTAGCACTAACTGACTTTGATCTCTAAGAATCACGTTCATAAATTTAACTTCCTTAGTGGAGGTGGTGTCAAAATGCTGCAGAGAAAAGCTTTGCGAGATGATTCACTGGAATTGGGGAATCTGTATGGAAAGATGCCAGAAACTGATTCAGTGGTCAATGAACTTTGGTTACAAAGCAAGCAACGTTCAACTTTCAGTGCAGGTGTGAAATTAAATGACATAGGGAAAGATTATACCTTACTTGGACAAATTTAGAAAACTTTTCCCACCAAAAATTAACAAGTTTTAAAAAAGTTCCTCTTTCCTAGCACTAATGAGGAATGTGAGCAAGCGAAATTTGTTCACAAAAGGAATGCGTAAGGAAATCTTGAAATAAATTCGAAAATATGCTCTCATCCTACCAAAGCTAAATTTCATGTCTTTCCACTTACAAAGGACTAGAAAACAACTTGTCAAATTGAGTATCGTTGAGACAGGTCAGTAGACGAAAAATTTGTCAAAGCTTTGAGAAGACAAAATTTATTTCGGAGGTGAACTCTTGAAGTGTACGAAATTGATTAACATTTTACATATTTCTTGGGATAAAACAACCAGATCAACGCCATGTTACAGCGAGCAACGACTTCAACTTACCTGTGTTTACACAACAGTCAATTTGTAGGACTGAGTGAATGAGCTGAGGGAAGCAGGATGCTACTTTACTTGCATTTAATTAGAATTCAGATCTCAAATTTCATTTCAGGTAGGGGACGGCAATGATGGAAAGCTCTCAAACTCGTAATGTCTAGCGAACAAGCATAAAGTTTGCTGTGAAATGCAATTTTCTCAATTCTAAGGAACACCGTAAGATATCTGAGAGATTCTAAGATACCTCACAGGATATGTGAATAGCACTGGCATCAATTTAACGACTCAGTGAAATATTTGACAGTGCAATGCAACCCTTCATTTATCCTTCTTGTTTTATGATTCTAAAATAGAATCAATACAAACAGAATTATTTGTGGGAACAGTTAATGAATATAAGAAAGCACAGAATATAGAAATATTTTAGGTTTGGCGCATGGCTGTGTAACGGATGTTAATGAAAAGCAAAGACATGAACACATCTGGCAAGTGTTTTGAGATGCTACTGTCAATAAACTTTCTTCTCTGCTTGTCATTATTAATGACAGATTTGCAGATAAAAGATACTGTAAATATTCCCCGACATTTCGCATTAACAGGAAAGTAAAATAAAGTCTTTTCAGAAAAGAATAAATTTTTGAATATTTTATTGAAAAATCTCACAATAAAGTGACCTGATACTAATTTCAAGGATTCCTTTCACAAAAGAAATGCTGTGACAACTCCTCCTCGCTCATTCTTTCTAATAAATCATCCTTCCCGTTCGTTAACGTCGTATATTCAAAGACTGAGGCTAAAAGATGAAAGGAACTGCTTCGAGACAAAAAAAAAAAAGTGAACCTGACGTAGTTTTACGGCCATATTTCAACACAGCCATTAAGCTTTTCATTTCGCGCATTATAAATTTGAAAAATCCGTTTCTGCTGAAGATTCTCCAAACAAAGTAATTCTAAAAAGACTTATTCACAAAAATGCAACAGTGGAACTGATGATTACTGAATACTTCGAAATGTTACAGTGAGCAACCTGGAATGGAATTCATCAACTATTCATTTCACCTAGCAGCATGTTGTACCATGCAGTGCTGGGTTTACGATAAAAATATATCACACTGATTACATACGGAGCTGGTCAGAAATCATCTCTCATAGGAATTGAATAAACTGATGAAACTGTCAGGTTTAAGCATGAAGTATTGTACAGTTTGATAAGTATCAAGACATCAAGTGTTCATTGCCTAGAGAACAGTCTAGGCTGAACAACACCTATTTGTCACAATCGTATGTCATTAGAGGGGGAATTTATGGCAGTTAAAAGTAATGTGTAAATTGATCACTGCATGCCATGCTTACAAAGTGAAAGCAAGCATAACTGTGTGCTTTGGCTCGTTCACACTTGTAATATTAAACGTTGACGGATATCAGAGGAAGTAATAGAAGAAGCGGATATTTGGGCTATAATAAACAGTGGCTTTTAAGTTTGCGTGAAAGAGAAATGTCTGTAGGAAAGTTTCTTAAACTAAGAGCCTACTAGGATTTTTGAGAAGTGTAGGAAAAACTCGAATAAAACAATATGATTCCAATCGATCACAAGTAGTATCTGCAAATAATGTTAAGAAATTGGCAAATGATTGAGTCTGGAGAGGAAATAGGAAGTCCAATAGTTCCTCGGGATAATAGGACGCCCAAGCAGACTCCTCAGACAAACCATGAGAACTCTTCAAGTGTTATTTGGACATGTTTCCGCTGTACTTACGTCATCTGGCTCATTCATCAATCTTTTCAACTTTACAAACAAAATCATTCTAAACAAGTAAACAATAAACGACACCAGACTGTAAGTAGTCGAGAACGCTAATGAGTTCATTTTGGCAAAATGAGAAGTCAGTGAATATGCTATGAATCGCCTAGTAGTGATATTATTATCACAGTTTATTTGAGACTAAAATCGTCAGCACGATCCATCTCTATCGTCAATCGAAAAATGATATGTGAACGTTAGAAGCATCCTCACGATTATCAGTCAGTATTCATTAATGAACTATTATTCTTTCGTTATTAATTATTGGTAATTAATCACTACTATTGAGTTATTAATAATAATAATAACAATTATTATTATCATTATTATTATTATTATCATTATTATTATTATAACAATTATTGTTATTATTATTATTATTATTATTTTTATTATTATCATATGATTTGGATTGTTCAAGCAGGAGGGACTGACAGTAACGGTCAAATTTGACACATATATTTTCCAGTCAACAATTAATGTCTTGAAGATAAAATTAGTTAAGCAATTGATTAATAATTGTTTGTACTTTATATAAACTATTTTTCGATCCTAAAATACTGTGAATTAGATGAAAATCGATTTATTAATCAAATTCGACTAATTTGGTCCTTAAATTCTTATATTTGTCACTAAAAATAACAGTGATAGCAAGAGTAGCTAGCAACTTCCAGTAAATAAGATTTAAATGCAAATTTCATCGATTTTAAAGCTATCATTATTGAGAAGAAGGGAAAGCGGTATAAAGTTGTAGAAAAGGATTGCCAAGAATTTAACTGACGTTGATTTCATTTAAGCTCTGCGATTAGCAAAAAAATTTTTTTTCAAGACAAAATTCATTAAAACCTAGTCCATTTATTGGTTTTTCAAGAAGCATACAAAGCAAAAGTTAACTAGAAGTACTTTCACAGAAAATCTAAATTTGATCTGAACCCAACTGCACCATGATATTATTTGTAAGCCGACACTGATGGTTTGAACTGATTATAAACTCACAAGTAACTCAAAGGAATGTAAGTAAAGAAACTGGAACAATAACTTTTCCCTGTGATTTCTGGGCTACCTTATGCAGCTGACAAAATCAATACTTGCAGATAATCACACTCTTATTTGGGTTGTAGATCCATCAAACTTTTGCTGTTAAAGATGATGGTTGCATTTATCAAAGTTCCACTTTCTAATTTAGGTTGTGTGCCGATATCCCTCCCCTCAGTTCGTCCTACTTGAAGACTTTTCCGTCTTTTACTCGTTGAAGGATTCTATTAGATTCTGTATTTTTTTTACTATTCTATCAGTTTCTCACCTTCCTTTTTCTTTTCATTTAGAGAAATATAACAGTGTTACGATTATTTTTGCTACTCTTTTGGTTTTTTGAGACCTCATTCTGCAAGAGATTCATCTGATAGAAGCATATCCAAAGATGACAGAACGAATGGAAATTCTCATCCATAATGAATCTGATACCTTTGCATCGTCACTTCCTTTTTTCCTAGTGGTATTCGATTCAAGAAAATGAGAAAAGAAGTTGAATGATTGATAAGATGGAAACATTCCCTTTCAAAATAAAGCAGTGTAAGTATATATATCATAAAGCCGTTTATAGCTTATCAGTCCAAACTTATTTTGAACTATACCTCGGTGACTTCCGCCTTTAACAACGTTTTAGTCAACTTTGACATCTTGATAATTTTATGAGTGTTCATTAAATTTATGAAAATAATAGTCGATTAAAATAACCGCAAGTCACCTTTTCTATTTTAGAACTAAAGCGTTTGTCTGCATTGGGCATTATTTTCTATAGATTTGAAACAGTGAAAAGGTATATGAGAAATAGTGATAGATAATAACAGTTGAACGCTTTGAAGATTATAGATTTATAAGCGATCAGAAGAGATTAAAGAAGGAAACAGCATGACAATTTTAGGTTAGGTTAAAAATTGGAAAAAGTCAGTAGTGGAAAGCCAAACCCCTATCTGGAACAAATAGTGAAGTATACTGTCAATAATAACTTGCTATTTGATTAGAATAAATAAAATTGGTCGATTTCAAGAGTTTAGTAAATCACTCTAACTTTTTATCTTTCCAGCCAAGACACTTTCAGAGTTCAAAAATCGATCGCATTTTCAAACCAAAATAGCAATAATCTTAGAAAGATTTTGTCAAATTATTTCAGCTAAGCCTATATTTATCCCATGATTTCAGCTAATTTCATTTGTTGTTTACTATGCTAAACAACACATCTAACTTTTTTCTTATAGCAAGCAAACAAATTACTTAATATAAATTCTATTTTCTTGTCCAAATGCTTTATCTAAAACTGATTACGGGAACTTAAAATTATCATTGTAACTCTATCAGAATATCATTGTTAGAAATTTCGAGTGTCCAATTGCTTTCTATTAAAGCATTTTATTTTAAGCACACACACAACAACAACAAATCTAATAACACTTTTTTGACAATTTTACCAAAATTCAGTTCCACATCTATTCCAACTGATAACAATTTGGTCTTATCACATTTATTAAAAATTCAAAAGTTTCTTCAATAAGAAAGTATTGGTGTTCAAGCCGCGTAGCAATGTCATAGTTTCTTTTCAATTTCAGTATCAAATCGTCGAGAACAACAAAAGAAAAACGCAACGAATCAGTATAGGCCATTTGAAAATAAATGTTGTATTTATGTATTTTGTTAAATATATGCTTAAAAAATGTTAAAATTATATATATCAATGGAAAATTTTAATTTCGAAGTAGAACGAAACTCAAATATTTCTATGATGTATTTCTCTAACCTAATGCTGCTCAAGCTTCTTAATAGTATTTTAATTGCTTGCTTAATTTTGACAACTTTTAAAACTTTTATTTTGTTCATTAAAAATGATGTTTACGTTTCTCACCCTTTTTTTGTTAAACTCTACCATCTACTATCTGAATAATTTTATTCGTCAAAGAAAATTATCTCTACTTAGTTACGCAACATTTATGATTGATTATTTTTGTATAATCAAGCAAAAATTAAAGGTAATTGCGTGAAAAAAAAATCACTGAAAAATTTCAATGAAATTGAAGTGATTGATTGAAAGATTTTACCAAAGTTGTTAGGAACTTCAGAAGACAGTAATTAATTACCAACGTTAAGGTTGATTAAAAGACCTCGTCAAATTAATTTGTCTGTAAATAATTTAGATAAATATTTCATTCTATCCTTGCTTATTACAAGTGATAGTCTGGTCATATTGAAATAAATTTATCAAGCATAAATCTATTAATTCTTCTGAGTTATAAAAAATTATTTCTACTATAAAGCATTAAAACCATTTCATTATGTCATGACGGAATTAAATTTTTAAATTCTAAAAAAAAGAAATTTTATTAACATTGGATGCTTAATCTAAATTCAAAGACTATAATTATTAAAGAAAATGGACACTTTATATATTCTTTTTTTCTTTGCAAAGAACTTCAACTTGCTTTCTTTATTTGTTCAGGATAGAAACTCTTCTTTATTGATAGATCTTTCTAGAAGTAGAAAGATAATTTTACCACGCAATGAAGAAGCGAATGAGTGTAATTTTAATATTTAATGATATTTATAATTCAAATTTTGTTTTATTTCCAATTCCTCGAAGCAAAGTCAAGGCATAAAGTACTTTGAACAAGTTTCCAATCGAAAAAAAGCGCTGCTTGACAATTCCAAAGCTCTCCTAATTGGTAGCAATTTTATTCTACACAGCAGCATGAATGTGACATGAATGTGGTATTATCATTCATATGTAAGCGAACAGTTCAAGAAATTTAGCCGAATCAGCTGAATTCTGAAATTATTTGTTTTTTTTTTTTTAAATTTGTCTTTTATTTTAAAGATATTGAAAGAGATTAATAATATTCCACATGAAATGTGAATCATTTTAAAACATATTTATTATGAATAAAAATTGTTTCTTAAACGTTTGTGAGGATTGATAACAAAGTTTTGTAAACATACCACATATAATCCGTGCTGTTTCCAATGCAATTAAGAAAATCAACTTGCAATTTCGATGTTTTTTTTTTTTATTTTGCTATTTCCCAGAGGAATTTAAACATAAAGAAGAAAAGAGAATCTTGCCGAATATTCTACATGCCAAAAACAAAATTTTATAAATGTAAAGAGTTCAAACATTGAAAAATTTTTAATCACTTCTTCACGTGAAACACTTTACTGTTTCAGAGGGGAAACATCTTGTAATTATACGTACGTAGTCATGTTACTCAAACCGAAACAATAATAAGTGAAGATAATGAGGTTGGTTAAATTTTTTGCAATTGTTGTAACATTTACAAGACAATCAACAGAAGACAATATTTTAACGAATTATTGAACCGAAAAAAAAAACAACTTTCGCATAGAGTCCAATATTTCAGTAATTCAATGAATTATCCAGCTGAACAAAAAAAAAAAGGAATTGTTACACAGCTGAAGAAGTTACGTGGTCGTGGACGCAAATGTACGTGACTATGAATGTGAGTTAATTTGGATTCCGGCGCAAAAAGGGAATCTGTCATATTCAAATTAAGAAGTATGTTTCGGTTGTCAATTACTCTAGAAATATTATGAACTTTTTCTACTTTATAGTGCTTGAAAAATATTTCGAAAAAGTTTTGCACTTGGCATGAAATCTCCTAAAAAATGATCGTTTTCTTTCCAATAAATCCTTTGTCTTATTTTAAATAGTCTGAACTTTTCAACGTTAACCGTGTGGAATTAATAGCGGACCAACAGACAGCAAAATTTTGATTTTTATTCTCTCGAAACTTGATAGCAGTCCCTTTCCGTTTCCTTCTTTCTTTTCATCTCTATCTTTTAAAGGTTCGAATTTTTTCCTGCATGTCGAAGACAAAAGTAAAGTGATCGCTGACAAAGAGTGTTAAGTAAATGGAAATAGAAAGAAGAAAAGAAAGGAGAAAAAGAAAAACAGCCAAAAGGAAAAAAAAAAAAAAAAAACTAGACAGATTGAAGTAAGCCAATATCCGATGGGTAGATGGATGGCCTGAATGTGGCCACACACTGTTAGCCAAGAGAGCTTATGGATAGGTTGCATAGCTCTCACTCACAGATAAAAGATCTCTTCAAATAAATGAAAGTACCAGTAGCTCCGACCCACAAAATATGCCACCTCATTAAAAGCGACAGTAGAGGACTGAGTGTAATTTCGAAAAAGCAAAGATGTAAGGCTAAAGATTTGTTCACTAACATTTGTCAGCCAAGGGATGACATCACTATCTTATTTAGTCAACGAATTCATAGCTAAACATGTGCTTTGTAATTTATTCATTGGAATTTATTAAATTCAAACGCAGTTTGACCATCAACGAAAAATCGTTAAGGCGCCATTCAGCTTGTCTTACTAATTTTGCTTTTACAAACAAGTTTATTGAATCTGATTCCAAGAACAACTACTACTGTCCTAGGTGAAGTCAGTGGTTAAATTGCTCTTGATGCTCGAAATCGACCCGATTATCTGAATGTTAATTGCATTATTCTACGATATATACACTATACGCATTCATTAGAACTGTCACTGTCAACTGGAATTTGTTC
Source organism: Setaria digitata (assembly GCA_003640385.1). Taxonomy (NCBI): domain Eukaryota; kingdom Metazoa; phylum Nematoda; class Chromadorea; order Rhabditida; family Setariidae; genus Setaria; species Setaria digitata. The sequence goes on along the minus strand of RCAB01000027.1, from coordinate 137,821 downwards.
TTAAATATTTGAACCCGGTGACAATTCAGCAATTTACCAATTTAAAGTCCGAAATAAAAAAAGTTTGCTTAAACAGCAAATCATGTAAACAAATAATGCAGGAATTTTTGGGTTGCTTTATTCCACAGTAAAATGATCCATAATAAAACATAATAAATAATTAAATTGAAATAAGATCAAGCTGAGAGCAGAAACTAATTGCTGTAGACAAAGTTTGCGTGTAATAAGGAAGCATAATTACCTTATACGGACACAATCATGCAAAGACAGAAAAAGCACAGACTGTCCAAATATTTAATTGAAGAAAGTCTATTATTACTACACCCGTTTATTTCAAATTTAGGAATAGAAATTGAACTTGAATTAAGATGAAGGTTCAGTTTAATTCTAATTAAAAAAATAAAAACAGATTCGCTCTGGATTGATAGAAAGTGTTGATAATGTGATAGCATATTTCAGTTAGACGTTTAGACAGGTTGTTGATACGCTATTTTCATACCTCCACACTCGAAATAACGCATTAACTCACCCGCTTGGTTAATTTGGATCATTTTATTTTCTCTAATTACTTTCGGAACTTAATTACTCCATTATCTTTAGTTAATTGAGAACTGTTTAAGTGCTATTACGTCACATCTATTTTGCGAGCAAGATATTTATATGAAATTATACGGTTAAAATATTTTTAAATGCATTCTGCGAAAAAAAGAAAGAGTGTTAGCTACTGAATTATATTAAATGTGGAATTAAAAGTTATGGGGAAAATGAAATAATAAGCGATGGAAGTGTTTTTTAATTTCAGATTATATAAAAGAAGAACAAGTCAATTGTGAAGTAAAACGAAGGACAGCTTCAGGCATTATATTATATTTAAACATCTTTCCACAAGTTTAAGTAGGGCAATTACCTCATCCATTAATATGTTGAGCAAAATATGTTGATTATGCTAATGAGCATATTGAAATGAAAAATAAAGCCATGCATTTTAAATTACATTAAAGTAATAGTTTGTCTTATAATCCCAATTATGGAGAACATTTTTAATATAAAAATGAATGGCACGAAAGAGATTTTAGCAGTGACATATAAACTTTTATATAAAAATAAAGAATTTATAGAATTGAATTAATAAATTCCAATTTTATTTAGAGAATTTATTTAACATGCTCAATAAATTATTTTGCATAGAAAAACCAATATTGATGACCGAAGTTCGGTTTTTGTTCGATCAAAGCTAAGAAATAACGCAAAATCATTTGAGTAAAGATTTAATTCCTATGACTTTCTTCGCAACCAGACCCAATTTGACTTTTTTGAATAAAGCTTTAAACAAAACCATACTCTGGATGAAGTTTTAATGGCAACGAAATGCTAATCTTTGAGTTCCAGAGACAGTTTATCTTTTTCAGAACTGATAGACACAAAAAAGGAAAGCCTAACAGATGACACAATCAACATTTCGATGCTTTTTCACTCACAATATATTTATTTCCAGTTTTATTGCGTAAAAATTTTCTCACGACAAAAAGCTTTGCAAAAGAGCAGAAAGAGAAATGACAGGAAATCGACTTGAAATGGTAGCTCCAATATCCTGGAAATTTCAGTTCGGACTACTTGATATTTCTCGAATTTCTGCAAATCCTTGTTTTGCCTTAAATTAATCTAATTTTAACTTCCGTTCCTAAGATGAACGACCGCGAAAACCCTTTGAGAAATTTGAAATACTAAGCAGTATGAATTGACACTAATTCTTCTACAGTTTGATTCCATATTAAATTCAAATTAAATGGTGATTGTAGGATTTATGCACTAAAACCAGGGAAAGTCATACTACAATAGTAAAAATTCTTTCAGTAAGATAGTTAAATAAATTTAATGCGCAAGGACACTTTTTGTATGGGATAAGTCTGAAGTTCCGAACTGGAAGATTCCCTTAAAACTCAACAGAACAAGGAAATAAATGAATAAGACCTACCACTTTCCATATTTACAAATCCCTATGTTCCAAGAGAATCTCTTGCACAAGTTAACTGAATATGAACAAAATTCATTCCAAAGATGAACAAACTATATTTAAGGAGAATCTTACACAATTCCTCATAATATTATAGTTAGCTAAAATTGTCTGTGGTCAACGGCAACACTTCTAGGTTTCCATTCATAACTCAGAAAGATTGCTGTTACTGCATAAGATAATAAATCTAAAACTGTTAAAAAACATAATCACCGACAAACGTTAAACTTATAATTTAGTCGGTAGGCAATTTTTGTGAAGCGAGGCATACGAATAAATTTAATTTCGCATCAAAATAATAAAGTATATAATGAAAAAGTGAAGACAAAGAAAACAAAATACTAACATATCGAGGTTAATTAAAATTGATGAGCAGAAAAATAAAATATGAAAATTTCCCTAGATACTCCCAGAGAAAAATAATTCTCAAAGACTATTACAACAGGTGTGTAAACAAATAATATATGGATCACTACAATATGAATTATTAAACTCCTGCGAACTCCTTTCTAACACTTCAGTTTTTGAAAACACAATTCAAGCTTATCGTACTAATAAGCATAAAAATATCAAAATTTCGAAAACAGTTCAACTCAAAAAACTGCTCAAATTACAATCGTCTTAATCGATTTGGATTATACACTTTGAAAGGAACATTATTACTATCTGATCCTTCTTCACCACTGTTATCTGTTTCCTCCTTCTTGTCCAATTCATCACTTTCTAGAAAATTAGTGCCTCAAATGGAGACTGGATAGCAACAGAAGGTATTAAAATCAGTATTGTAATGAACAAAGATNAGCAACAGAAGGTATTAAAATCAGTATTGTAATGAACACGGAAAGCAAAAAAGAATGTAAAAGTAGCTAATATCCAAATTTAAATAAGTTTTACGTGTAGCTTTTCGTTTTAAATAACTGACTTTGAAAGCAATATTTATAACACTCAAGATATAGATCCTTTAAGGGTGAGTCAACCTGACTTTACAGGATACAGTCAAATGCAAAATATATCTCTCCTGAATTTCTTATGCATCCAAAACGTCGCATAAGAACGCTTTTAAAAAGAACCTGCTAGATCGAAAGAATCATCCGTTGATCTATCACCATTGTTCTTTTCATTATCTTCTTCCTCTTCGTCACACTCATCATCGCTAGATGGCAACATATCTTCATCAATAACATCATGCCTTCTTGTACCACTAGCAGTAATACCTCTCTTTGCTTCACGGGTTATACTTTCTGCATATATTTCGAATCTTAAAAGTATTTTTAAAAGAAAAAAAAAAAAAAAAGAAAAAACAGTAGATGATAGATGCAACCTCCCTTTGGCAGCACGAAACGAAATTCCTCTCATTTCTTATATTGGACTTTTTTTAGCTATTAAAAAGCACAAAAATTTCTTATACAGTACACAGCTCCATACCTGCACTGTTCTAAACCACAAAAACTGTTCAACATTTCAAAACCCATGCTAGAAAACATAAAAAGGAGAGTGTAAGTTAAAAATCGATAGCTAAATGAAACAATAAAAATGACAAAACTTCGTTAAATGGAAACTGATTATTTGTATTAAATGAAATGGAAACCTTTCGGGCCACATCTTTTGTTCTCTTAAATATAAAACATTTTCGTTATCCAAAATTTGAGTAATTTCTCCTTTCACTTTGACACCTTCTTCGATCGACATTACAAAAACAAAACTGCCTCGCTTGATATATATTGTTTCTCTGAATTTCCTCGGCATACTTACTAAGTATTTTTCACCTTTTTCATCATCCACCTGAAATAAATTGCTGTTTTTAATCTATTATCAGAAAGTTTTGATAAATTTGATAAACTTTAATAAATGAAAGCCGTAACCCGATTTTCTAACACGTAGTAAAGACATAATATCTAATGATTATGGATGGAGAAAAAAATACTACTTCATAATTTTTCAACTACTCGACTAGAAGAGTAAATTGTGTATTCAAAATAAAATCACGATTCATAATTGTAAAAGTGAAAGTTGGAATGTACATTCCTCTACTACCACGCACACCGAAAAAAGTTGATACAAGGATGATATAGTAATTCATTTTAAAATCTTACTAGCAAAGATTCAGACAAAGGTCAGAGAGCTAACCTCATGCAGATTTCTTCCTGGAGATCGCAAAACACGTGCGATAATCTCGTCCTTCTTCGGTACAAACAATTCACTTTCTGCCTGTTTCATTACAAAGCGTTTCTTCGTGGTAAGAGACATAGTTGACACCGCTGTCGATATGATCAATGCTTGTATACTTGTACTGGGAGAACAATTAAGATAAATAGAATTTGACAATACGGCGCTAGCCAGGATGCTGAAAGACTTCCACATTTTAAATTTTGAAACAATGGACAAAATCCGAAAGTGTCTAGGCCCCCATATCTATTCACGCTGTACACCACGACTTTTGCTAGCTTCCTTCCAAAATCAGTAGCAAAGGCTAATTCTCAATGGAAATGTGTGGATACGTATAAGCAAAACATCTTCCACCCCCTGCGGTCTCCACCTTTCGTTGAATACCTGGTCTGAAACACATTTTAACGGACCAACTAAAGTTCGTTCAGTGTGGGCGCGAATAAGTTGGTTGGGCGTAAAGAGCACTTTGGCCTGTCATTACGTTAACAGTCCCAGGCTTCGTCCGTGTGTGACTGATACTTGTTGTCCACGTCCTATATGAGTGCATGCGACATGCAGTCGTTGTTGGTTGGCCGACGTGCAGTATTGCTGATAAGTCAGTTGATTTCGTTCTGTTATCAGCAGATTCCAACATATCCACAGTCTTTTATCATCGTTCTCAACCTCTTTCCTTTTCTCTCCTCTCTCTCTTTATACTACATATACGTCTGTGCCTTCTCAGACACTTCACGGCATACTGTAGCCACCATTCACTATCACAAATAGTGATGATAACCTTCTAAGTGCAAATAACGCTGTTATGATTACTTCCCAGATTTGCTTACAGGACAAACTTCGTGGAGCACCGAGTGGATCTCTGCATTTCACTTCGGTACTGTTCTGAAATGCTTCTTACTGGAGCATTGATGTCATTCTAACAGTTGCAGTTTTTGGACGAACAAGTTCCATTTTTTGCTGGAGGAAATCTCGCATTTTTGAAAAGTTCCGGTTCGGAGAGGTAATGAAAGAACTGAAAGTGGAAAATCTCGAAAAGGACGATAGTGATTGTGAACGATGTTTCTCTGTGGAAACAAGGAATAGATTTGCAAAACTTCCGAGTACGATATAGGCAACAGACGGATTTTATAGGAAAATCTTTTCTACACATCCTTTTTCTGTGTGTATGATGCTTATGCAGGTACAGAGTTGAAAAAAGAAAAATACCAATGAGTTTTTTCTGCTGCTTACAACAAGAATTGGCTAACTCTGGTTTTTACATTGTGAAATTTAAAAAGTTTTCTTGTCCGGCAATATTTTCAGAGAAGATAAGGAGATGAGCTAGTTATATTAAAGGATATAGATATTATATTATATTAAAGGATAGATATCTTGGAAATGGTTCCAGGGATTTTGATTTCTCATCGATTTCGAAATTAAAAAAAAAGATACAAATTCACTGCATTGCATTGCAGTCGTCAACTTCGCCGGCAGTGGGGAACTATCATTTAGAGAGGAACGAGTTTCTTACGTTGTTTAAATGATGTCAGATCGTTTGACCATCATCCTTCCTATACAGCCAACTCTCTTTATCACTTCTGTGTAATTGCTCCTTACTGAACAATGAATTATTTTCAAACTGTGTATTGCTAATTAGACTTCTTATTTTTGTGCTCAGGGAACACTGTTTGGTCAGATTTGTTCAGCCTTACGAGACAGTGGCTGGGAGAAGCAATAGCCCAATTTCAAGCTATTAATTTCAACTACGCTAGAATTTTTAAAATTAAGAATTTCAAAACAATTCAGTGCAAATTTAACTCTTTTCCACTTGTAATTGTAGATTTCGAATTTCTGTCTTTTTCTTTTATCATTTGGTTAATAAAAAAAATGAAATATGATAAAATAGATGAACCACAAAATTCGATCAACTTTTGAAACATTTACAACTGCTCATCAACGGAATGAGCATGAAGTAGAAATGTTAATTATATTATTAAATTAGTGCTTTTTAATGCTAGAGTTCTTAAATTTGATTTGGAATTGAAATAACCGGAATCAAATTCAATGTTTTCAACATGCCTAGCAAAAAACTGATTAGGAAAAGAATGCAGATTCATGACATTCCAACAGCAAGAAACATATGTATTAATAAAGAATTTGTATCTATTTTCAAATGCTAGGTTGGTAACGCTAAGCTCAGTTATCAACCTCTTACTGATCAGATTAAAAATCCTATTAAATATATCAAATACAAACTGTTGAACAAGATTGGTGAAGGAACTAGGGTTTGTATTGTTGTGTGACGGTTTTAGGAAGACTCCAGAAAATATATTTCGTTGATCTCTATTTAGTTATGCATCTTCATAATATATTGAGGAGGAATGAAAATTCTTTTTGCTTCGCTTGTTTAAACACCTGTGAATTGTTTCATTTTTTTTTATTTCATTACCCTTTTTGTTTATTTATTTATTCACTAATTATGATAAGCACAAATCCCTGAACGTTTATAAATATTTCATAAAACTTTTTATGATCTCAGAAAATTAATAATTTTGTATGCTATGTATGTGTAAGTTTTCTCGGGAGTGATTTTAAATTTACTTAAATTTTATCTGAATTAATTTGAAGAGCATCATAACAACTCGGTATTTTAACTTCTCGAAATCCTTATTATTTTTTCACACTGATCACTGTTCTGAGTGATATGCCTTCACGAAGAGTACAAATCGTAATTTTTAAAATATGAAATATGGCTGATCCTGGCAGATAAGATCAGCGCTTATCATTGACAACTAGAGGTGATGAATTTTGTTCGGTGTCAATATTTGAGGATAGTTATGGCAGGAGCAGTACGGTCGGTGCGTTTCAGTGATGATTTGCCGAGAATATGTCATAACACAACGGCGAGAAGTCATTTACTCGAGTCGTACGAGGAAACTTGTGAAGCGGCGGTGCAGCTTCCTCGGATATATGATGATGCTCTCTTTAGTCCATATGATATCTATACCGCAGCTAGTATGGGCGATGTACCGGTAATTGAGGTATCCTTTTGCTTCCTCTAGGATAAAGCAAACACCTGCACAGACTAGTCTAAAGGTACTAAATTGCGCTAGTAGGTGAGGATAGTTAAATGTGTATTACGTTATCTATAGAATCAGCATGCGAATTTTAAAGTACCACGATTTCAAGCATCAATTGAAGTAATTGAAAATTAATTTAGAGCTCGCATGGATGGCTTGTTCATGTGATTATACCGTTTTATTCGGAATGGTAACTGCAAATCAGTTTCAGGCACAGCTTGAATCTGGTTACGATGCCAATCGCTTAAATGGAAGCGGATGGAGTTCACTGATGTACGCCGCTTATCTTGGACATGAAGCTGTTTGCGCGTTATTGCTTAAATCGGGTGCCTTGGTAGATTTGTGTAATCCAAATGGACAAACAGCTCTAATGCTTGCTGCTACATGTGGGAACTTAGCAGTTGTAGGTTTCATTCTCCCAATTATGCAGTTTGAGAATTTTTAATCTGTCTATGAAATGGAATTTGAAAAGTTCCAATTTTTGAATTTGCTTTTTGAAAAATTGAGGAAAAAATTCCACAATTTAAAGCGATTTTGGATATAAGTTTTTGTAAAATTAAGTAGTAAGTCTTATGTTTTTTTTTGCTTCCTTCAACTTCGAACTGAACGAAATAAAATTTTCTTTAGGTACGACTATTAATGCGAAAAGACGCCGTAATTGATAAGCAAGATAATATGGGTGATACGGCATTAGCTTATGCAACAGCCTGCTCACAAACAAGTGTTGCAGAAGCTTTGCTGGATAATGGTGCTAATCCGAACATTCCTAATTTACTTGGCATGACACCGACCTTAACTGCATGCTGCATCGGGCATGAACTTACGCTGCTTGCATTGTTGCAAAATGTATGTTTCTTCTATTTCTGGTTTGAAATATTTGCTGTGAGTGAATGTAATTTACAACTTAGTTTTTGGGGCTATGCTAAACATACCAAAGTCATTTACCTACATAAATTCTGTGAAATCGGGCTGCCAAATACCTCCTTTCCTGGCATTTTCCATTCACTTTTTCATCCTTTACCACTTCTCCTTTAAGTTATATTTTCATATGAAGTGTTCAGAACATCTGAACACTTACATTTTCATTTCCAATACTTATATTAGTTGTTTCACTTATGGTCTGAATTTTAAAAAGAAATTAAATCATAATTTGTTATTTTGTTCCAAATCTAGATTATTTTCATACATTGCTGAATAGCCCCTGTTTCTACTTTTGAAACATCACTTTTCCTCTCAGTTGACACCGATGGTTCAAGAAAATGAAAAATTGAATTTTTCTCTCCGCAGACAGGTTCTAGTAAGAAGAATAGGTTTTGATTATTAACCAAAATTTTTATTTCAATATGTCTCAGTGAAGAGTAAGAAGAAGAGCAGGACACAAAATCCTTATGTTTTTTTTACTTCTCTTGAATGTCTGAAAACTTTTTACTAATAAACTGTTGCTTGTCCTGTTATTCCTGCAACAGTTGTATTGCAGTACTGATCATGAAGTAAACTTTATTAATGAATTTCTCTTATATTTAATTGTAATAGTAAAGAATGCTATCATAAGTCTAATTTTACACGATCGTAGTCGATGTGTGGTATTTTCAGTTTGAAGTCTTTAGAAAACATGGTTAAGATTATTTGTCAGATAAAGTTGTCGACGTCTAGCAGCAAATAGACTTTAAATTGTAGGGTTTACATCATCAACTTCTTTAGTTATTAAGTCATTGTAAAGGTAATTAATTTTTAAGAATGCATTGCACTGATTCAGTCATGAAAAAATGAGGCTGACTCTGATAAGATGAGCACGACATCAGCAATATGCAATAGTTCTGTGATAAATGATATCTCTTCTGGGAGTTAATTTATTATCATGGATTAATTCTTCAGATAACTTACCATTTATATATTAATTTATACCTGGTCGTTTTTATCAGTTTCAGCTAATTTATCATCCATATGATTTGTTTTGATTTGTCTCATCTTAGCTGCTTTTGCTGAAGAATTTAGCGTTTTAGAACGGTGATCCAAAGTTGAAAAATGCAAAAGGTGAAGACGGTGAAGCCTTAGCATTTGATAATCCAAAAGCAATCGCTATTTTGAGGGATCCACCACCGGTAGATTATCTTCTTAATTATGAACTCTTCTTTTTTTTCTCTTTTATTTTGTTTAATTTGCTGATCTTTTTATGAATTCAATGATGCTTTAGTTACATTTTTAATTATAGGATCCTATATTGAGTCTGAACTTCAATATAAAATTTCTGAATTAAGAAGGGTTGTTGAATTATAAAGGGTTGCTGACGTTAAAAAGCCACTTGTTAAACTTGAATATTTTCGACCTAGTAAGGCTTCATTTACATAAAAGGAAGGGCACTGTACATGACTAAAGTCATTTTAGAGCAAAAAGAAGAAAAACAGTACAATAAGGAAAACAATGGAAGTAAATTCACTAACAGAATTACTATCGCGTCTTAAACTGGAGAAATATATCGAAACGTTTGAAAATGAAAATATCGATTTGAATTTGTTCTTAGAACTTAACGATTCTGATCTTATGGAAATCGGCATCAAGGTAATTTTTAATTCAATTTTACAAAGCTCCGAACTACAAATATTATGTTAGTTTATCGAAACATTGTGATCTTGGACTTCGAGATTTCAACTTGATGTTTAGTTTCTGCTTCAGTATTTTCTTTAATTGTTAGGCGTTCGGTCCACGCAAGAAAATGCTCAATGTGATACAACAGTATCGGACTGACGGGACACTTATTCTTTGTACAAACGATGCAAAACCAGTTCCGTATCCTTACGTCAGAGAAAGAGGACAGTCCGAATCGCACTCTCAGCAGGTTGTTGAAAAAAGATCGATTATAAAGAATATAATTTGTTGATTTTCTTTTGCTTACATTCTATTTGAAGCAATCAAAATAGTCATTTCTCTAATTTGGCTTTTAATCCAATTTTTAATCTCGATTTTTGAGAGCATTTTGATTAATCAGTTCAGTACTGTCAGAGGAATTACCCTAAAGAAAATGCGAGCAAGAAGGGAAAGAAGGTATGAGGAAAAAAAATTTTTTTTTACAAATGTTTTCCTCTATTACATAAACTGCAACAAAAAAAGAAAATTGATAACAGGTAACAACTGAACTAATGGAATGCCAACAACGGTTGGCAGAATGTCAGCATGAATTAAAACAAGCTCGAAATTTGTTGAACGAGCATCGCTCAATATTAAATTCGATCTCAGAAGCTTGTCGACATTCTCGAAAAATAGCCTATGCTATGTTAGAAGTTAGTAAGCTAAGGATTTTTTTTAAATTAGTTGTAAAATTTAAATGATGAACCTCTCTTTGCTTTGTAACATTACAGTGCTATTTTACTTTTTGCCTTCCCTCATTAGATATCTTCCTTCCACTTTCTGTTACATGAATACGTTTTATTTATTTAATATTACTATTTATCACATACGAATGCAATGGGTGACACTAGAATTTCCAGTAATTTAAAAATTTATTGGCCAAGCAATTCACCACATTGACGAACATTTTGGGTTAAGTCCAGAAAGTCTCATCCCTCATCCCAACTTCATTTTCTCAGTTGTAAATTTGCGACTTCCCATGTCTATTTTTAAGATTTAACTTAATAAAAAATCTTATTAGGAAGTTCGACAAGCAAATGGTACGAGCAGTGCGATGGAAAAAGATGTAATTGCAGTGATCAAAAATATCGACAATATTTTGATGAGAATGCTCGAACTTCCACAACAGTGATAACATTTGCTCAATATACTCTTTATTATTCTCTTATTTACAAACCATTGAAGATTGCCATTTTCCTATTTTCTTACATTCAAACTGTACATTCAACCTTAAAAGTAAACAGAAATATCGGGAGCGGGAAGTGACGTTCATGCAGAAAAATATATAGATGACGGTTGAAAGGTAACATTAGTTTCCTTTTTTTTTTTTTTTAAGTGGTGCTGTCTGGTATTTAACTCTAGTAAAACTTTTTCTGTATCATAGTTTCAAACAATTGTCTATTTTAGAAAAAACACCGAAAATCAACATCTAATTGAAATTTTCATCAGACAAGTTTGCTTTTTGTTAATACCTCTCCCAGCATCTCCAAGTAAGTCGGTGGTCTGTTATCAGGATGTTTCTGCGAAATTATCTCATGCCGTATTCTTCACAATGTGCTTATCAGCAAATCTTCGCAATAGGAATATTCATTTTTGAAAAGTAGATTGAGTTTCAAAATGCTTTACCTTTATAACTTTGTTCAATAAGTACATATTTATATATTAATTTTCGGGTAGCAGAAATAAGTGGATAATCTCGCCTTCTGAACTAAAAGAAACATTTGTTCTTGGTGAAACTGCCCTGGCGTTATTTTTACTCAGGACTATTAAATTCAGAAGCCCCGTAAATAAATGTACAAATTACAGGATTTAGCTTACGGAAACAACTGGACTGATAACAGACCTACTCAACATTTTTTACAATTTAAATCAAAAAGCAAGTAATTTCCGATGAACAACTGACAATTACCAAGAAATATGTTCTATAGTTGTCGGGAAGGAGAGAATAATTCAGTAAGAAGGACTAAATGTAACTGATGATAAAATAGCGAATTATCAGTTCTCAATTAATGCAACTGAATCCATCGTTTATAAAGAAAAAGAAAAAAATTCTTAAGAATGAGAATACTACCAAAAATTAATGCACAAACATATTCTAGTAAAAATAAGCAATAAATCGCATCATTAAAACAAAAACACCGTATCGAAGTTAATTTTGATTATATCATTAACATACTGTTGAACCTCAGCTGGCGCACTAAGTGTAGCACTCCGTAATATGAGCAGTAAGAACCGTTTGTTTATTTTCTTAATAATAAGCCACCAGTCAGCATCCAGCTTAGCTGATGTTTCGCCAAAGTCATTCCCTTCCAGGAATTCATCAAACATATCACATGCTGATCTAAAAAGTTAAAAAAATCTCTAATGGCCATCATATGGTTTTACAAAATGGGAAGTATTAAAAATTTATTCACAACAAAACATAAATTAGTATCCATACTAGCTTTTAAAAGGACTAGAAGGGATGCTATGAGCATATTATTCCATTTCTTCTATTCTCAACTACTTTGGATTTTTAAAAAGATTTCTTGACTTACTTATACACTGAAGATGGTACAGACGGTAGATTTGTGCTGCGACTGGAGTCAATATTCTCAGCAAGACTTGTCTTGAGACTCATACTTTCCGGATTAAAATAAACAAAGTGAAATTCGCTTTCTTTCTTTGACACATCATTCAAAGCAGCATATGATTCGGCAACACGAGAGGCTAAGGCAGTTAATTCCGGTCCGAGATAATTATCTAACCGTTGCAAGAATCCGAGGTCAACACTTTTTTGGATAAACAAACAGATTGTAGCATTCAGAGCACGATAAGCGATCTAAATCTCAAAAAAATTTGAATCTATCAATGGCACTATGAAGAGTTTAAAAACCGTAAAATTTAGGGCATGGCCTCGAAATCACAAAGGGGTGAATGATCCTGGACTTATTTCAAAAAATGCAAAATTCATTATTTCTGACATAATATCAGTTAATGATGATGAAATGTCAAATGCATAAGGACAAATATAAGATAACAAAGAATAATATGAACATGATATTCCTTATTTTCTCGAACCAAAAAAGTTTGCTGACATGACGTTACCGAGATTTCATTCTTTTTCATCTTCCCGTTAGCAGAAATAAATATATCACTTTTTTATAGTGCAAAAAAAAAAAGAAAATCACCATTTCATAAGGTGCAAGCCTTCGCCCATTATTATCATCACATAAATAAACGACCGGCAATTTGGCATTGTAACTATCGTTGGTCAAAGGATTTTTGATAGATGCAACTGAACCTGTTAAAAATTTTCCTCGATGAATCGAATCTTTTCTGAAATTATAAAATGAACACAAACAGTAAAACACGAAGTTACATTTCCAGTCATTTCCGTTAGAAAGTTTGTAAGGTCTTTAATCGCTTTTTGATGTTTATCAATCATGAGTAGTAATGGTGGTCCTTGAACTGCCAAAAATACGTTTTCTCTAAAAGTCTAACAACCAAGAGCTAAATAATGTATTATTGTAATCATAAAAATGTCCCACAGCTCCGATCATGTGATATTCAAAAATTTTCTGCAGCTATATGAGTGAGGAAATTAGTTTTACTAATAGTTTGACATTTTAGATAGAAGTTTAGCAAAAACTTAGAGCAACATATTTCCAATAAAAACTCAACCTTTAAATCAATTTTTACCTTCATGAAGTCAGAAGATGAACGCTTCAATTAAAAATGAATATTAAAACAAACCTGCTACTTCTTTCGGGTTGCAGTTCTTCTTTCAATGATCTGCTAAGAAGATTCTGAGTGAGGTATCGATAGAGTACGGGCAAATCAGCTTTGGAAACACTATAAGTTATCAAGCGTTCTTGATAAAAGAATACAGTTTTCGAAATCTGAGGAAAATTTTCCGTTAAATCATCCAAAAGATTCTCAATTCGTAAGTAACTCGTACTATCTAACGACAAATAGTCAACACCGCAAAACACATCTAGTAAAGGCATCTGAAACATTAAGCATATTTTATGAAAGAGATAAATATCGTATTTCAAAGGGATTGAGCATGTATACATGCTATTTATAGCAGAAAATGATTTCAAACATACTTCAAGAAAATACAGTTGATCTAGAAGGAAAAGTTATACAGTCAGGATCTTCTACTGATTTGTTAAAAATGAAATCTTTTAAAAAAGTTTTCCAAAATCTAATTCCATAATAATCATTGTTCTAATAATACTCCGGTCTACAAAATCAACTCACACGATGAAGACGAAGTTGTGGAAGATAACGTGAGAAGAAATACTCTAAACGATCCTTCAAATGTGCAGGATTACCTGACGCCAGCCGAGAGAATGGACCGAAAAACAGTCGGAACATTTTATACGCTGTTATTAAGACTTCCTTGACAGCTGACCCTCGTAAAATATAGTCCTCACTTATGGCAAGTTCTCTGAAAATAATACGGTCCCATAGAAGGTTTAGCCAAATAATTAAATGAATAAACAATATTGAAAGAAACGACTCAAGTATTTAAGTAAAATTAAAAATGGATATGGAAGTGACTGAAATCGTCTTCAATCACTTCTGAATTGGTTTTTATTTACAGAACAATTAAAACAGGAAATAACAATACTCACTTGTTTATACCAGCTCCCAAAATAAACTTCCCCGATTCCACTTCAATATATACATGTAACTGCTTGGAAGTATTGACGTAACGATAGTGAAATTCCGTCTCATCCTTTTCTTCTGTGAAATTTTCAGTGAAATTAACAACTGCTTCCGCAAAACCCGTTATCTGTGTCTGGAAACAGACATCATTATTTATAAAATAACAACTAGAACTATATTCGGTATTATCGATATTATACGATTGTGAAACAACTGTTCAAAAAGAAATTCCTTAATAACAGCAACAAATCCCAAACAAAATGTACGTAAAATTTGAGAAATCCCTAAACAATAGCAACTAAAATAACCATAACAACAGTACTTGCTTCTCCGCTGATTCATTTTGAGGACTGTTGAAATAAAAAACTCGTTCACTTTCCTCGCCTTCGATACGTCCAGAATCAGGATGTGCGACAAAGATAAAATCGAATATATCGATGAAGTGACAGGAATTACCCTTGCTTCTCGAAGCTGACGGACTGCTGAGCACAAAATTTCCGGAAAACGTCGACGGATTCATCAACAATATCCATCAATTGATCATCCCATCAACAGAACAATAGAGCATCACTAAAATTCAAAGATACATGTTGGAAACTCAAACCAAGATAATAGAATACAACTGTAAAACGCCGTGTTTGTTGCGAATTTTGATGATACAAGCATGCAACAAAAAGGGAAATGCTTCAGAACCATTTTCGAATCTTTCCACAGTCCATCATGCTTGAACCCAATCCTTCAGAAACGACTCCCTTCTCCACCACTGTCTCAAAAACCTGCTGGACCAAGAACCCTCGGGATCCATGCTGCTTCCGCACCCATATTGGCTGCATGTCAATTTGCGATTTTTTGTTCTTTAGCATGGGACTTGCCTTCTGGTTTCATACTACTGGTCAAGGAGGGGACGAAAGGTCAGGGTAGTGGGTGAGGCGTAGCTGACACCTGAATGACACTCACTAGCCTCTATAACCTTCTACGTGGCAGTCATGTCATAGTCAGAGTCAAAGCATGCAGGTTGACTTCGAGACGCACTTAAAATAGGGTCGTTCCTTTCCATATCACAATAACTTCTCCTCAGATAAGTAATTGAATTATTCGCTTAAAGGGTAAGAGCATTTATTTTTTGGGTCTCTTGAATTAGCCTAGGCCAATCCACGATGAGCACACTTTTACACTCATTATCGGAAACTAGCTCAGCATTGTGACTGATTTAGTAACTTCTAAACAAAGCTTGTCTCGTTCTACTCTGGCTTGCTTGAAATGCGATAAAATTGCTTTCCTTATTGTGCTTTCTTTATTTCGTATTCAGCCTGTAATATTGCAGGAAAAGTTCTTTGAAAATTTTAATTCTAACATATCTATCACAAGAAACTTTTTGAGAATTAATGTTTAAATTGTAGATTAATTAAGGAAAATTATAAGACACTATGCATATACTGCAAAATAAATCATTAATTCAATCAAAGCGATTGTCAGACAAATATTGATTAACCAATATCATACTAATTAGAAATAGCTACTGTGACTTTTATATTCTCAAATTTAGCCGTCTGATTATACTATAACAGTCTTTTCTTATGGACTGAGGGGATCTTGTATCACTGAATGAAGTTTTACTGCTAATGAACTTATGAGAGAATGGTTGAAGAATCTTAGGCGAAGAGGTGAGTGATCATCCGTAGTGATTAAGGTGTAGAATGGTACTTAATTTTACAGAACGAGTTGTAGAGCCTTAAAGGTTTTTGCTAGCTTATGAAGGACGGGCCTTACGACATAGTTGACTTCGAAATTTGGTTAAGTTGGACTTCCTGCAAAACTATTTTTGGATTACTCCATTGTCGCCATCGAGCACAGCTAGATGGACTAATAATACTTTAAAACGTGAAAAAAAAAAAGCTACGAAATATTTAAGGCAATTGCGTCTTCCCTTCTCGATCGGACTTCCCTCCTTTATTTATTTTCTTCTTTGAACTTAATATTGGACAATCACCTTACTTTATTTCAAATATTATCTCATCAATGATTCAAGCAGTTTTTTTTCCTAGATTCACTTCACTGTTCTTTTCTCAGTGCTTCCCACTTTTTCTCCTCTATTAACTGTGTTTTGCGCTCTTTGTGATTCTGAACTGCGAAAAAAAATGATCGATTTTGAAACTCGAATCGAGTCACTGGAAAAAAAAGCAAATTTCTCCTACACTGCGGTTCAGATAGAGCAAATTTATGCAATAGGCATGAAAACTGAAAAAAAAATATTTAGAAGTCGGAACAAGCCTTTTGATTTGCGCTCACTGAATTGAACAGGAAAAGCTTTCGCATTTAAGAAATTTGAGACCTTTCAAAATCAGTTTTTTTCTTTCTCTTTTTTGAAATACAGAAATGCTGATCCTTAAAGGCAGCATTTTATATCTAATTGCAAAGTTTATTGCACCTGCAACAGTGTCATTCCAGGACTGGTCGTCCCAATAATAATTTCCTACATTTTAACTTTTTTTTTAAACAGAAATTGGGAAACTGAGAAACGAAAAAAAAGACATTACAAAAAGAGAAAAACTGAAATTGCTGGAACACATTTTACTGATACAAAATATCAATGATGCGACGCCGACGCTGTTTCCGTCGAGGAGTCAAAGGTCGACTAAGGAAGAACTGACAGTGACGGAGGAATTGAAGCTTCCATTCGTCTGAGTTATTCAGGCCGTATTCGCTAGCAAATGCATCGTACTGCTCAGTGAACGGAAAAAATTCACATCTTTTGTTTCGCGGTGTTTTCTCGGTGAAAAATGAAGCTGTTCGAGCCAGTATGAAAACGTCTATTGGTGTTAAATCCATGTGGACAGCCAATTGATAGTACTCGTCCGATAAACTACGACCCAATAGCTCACCGTATCCTGTCTACAACATTAGTATGTCTCTAATATTGTTTCTGCGACACAATGATAATACCTGACGAATCTACCTACTGTGGTAATGCTTTTCTGTGATCAAATGATAACTCACGGAAAGCAGTATTGGATGTCCCACTGAAGACAGATAGCAGAGGTGATTCCGCCAAATAAGACAGTCATCGTACTTTGAACAATTTATTCGATTTGCTGTGTAAGAGAAATCTGCAGTGGAAACTCACCACTATATTTTAAATACATTGAAATTTCTCCGATGCTTTTTTTGAAGAAAAAAATCAAAAATTAATGTTAAATTGTATTAAATTGCATACCAATGGGTAATTTCATCGACAATAAACGATCTATTAGGACACGATGGTTTATTTCATTCCGATTTCGCCTAAAATCGGTCAAAATTTCCGCATTGCTGAGTCGATCGGGACGGAACGTCAACAAATCGTATAGATGGTCGAAGCCGTCGTGGATCTGATGTTATTCTTTCATTGCTTTGCATAAGAACATTTCCATATTTTTGGATTGAAATATCAAATTTTAAAATGCTAACACACAATTATGAGACGAATTTCCTTAGTCTCTCATTATCTTTGGCATGGTTGAACAGAAAAGTTTCAGATGGAATTGTACTGATTTCCTGAAGCGTTCTTCAACTTCACCATTCTTGCTACCCAGGTGAAAGCTGTACTAGAACATGCCAATGCTGAGATAACTTCAATATCAGACATCAAAACTACTGAACGCTGACTTCACCTTCTGCCTACCGAATCTAATATTATGAAGGCATACAATAACCTCAGTTCAACTTTTTTTTTTTTAATTATGTGCAGAAAATACCCCTGTAAGAAAGCTATGAATGTCAACCTGAGCCAAATTGAAGACTATTACTAATTCAGATTCTTCTCGAACTTTGTTAAGCAATTCATGCACCTGACGCATGTCGGTTTCATTTGGATCACCAACTATTTCAATGCCATTTATTACCTCACTATCAGGAAGATTTTTAGATCTACGAGTCCTTCCTGCAACATAATTTTTTCGGAGAGACTGCTGAAAAGAATGGAAATTAATCATTTCGCAGTTGCACTAAAGATAATGATAATCGGTAGTATTGTTAGATACGACCGATCATTTGAGCTATAACAATGAAAAGATAATCCCAAATATTGCGGAACTTCCTGGGACAGCCCAAGAATTGAAATATTTGGTTTAAGTTCACCCGCTCTCGGTTTAACAACCTCGAGGTATCTCTCTATCTTGTTTGAAATTTCTAGGGATGAATTTTAATCGGTCTATAAAGTGGGACTTTTAGATACATAAATATCGCATTTAAAAACAATATTGCAGTAATGCAAAGAATAATATCAATGCCAGCAGACAACATTCATGGATTATTTCCGAGGAAGATCTTAAGGGCAAATTTTAGCATTGGTATTTTCCAGATTTCTAGTGCCCTAATTTATGCTGAAAAGCAATTAAAACACTGAATTATCATTCTTTATCAGCATTATCAAGTGAGAAGTCTAACAGTACAAACTACTAATCATTTTTTTTAAATATCACCAATTTGCAGTAACTGCTTACCGAGTATCATGACCAAATCAATAGCTTCTCTAACATTTTCTATTGATCGTTCGAGCTCGATGGTCACTAATACTTTAACAGTCATACTAGGATACTTAACTTTTGCTGCTATGATAGCCTGAATCACTTTCCTCAAGAATGTTTCAGGTGATAACTCTTTGCTTATACACGGTTTAACACGTAGTTCCAAATAAACAACATTATCAGCATTGTAACGATCGACGATATCTGCCGTTATCTAAATTTAAACTTTTCTTTGTTAAATAAAAATTTTATCTCTCCTAAATTAAGCTTTCCATTTATTTGCAGTCTTTTATTTACAGTTTCCCGGTTGATTTCAGAAGATTACCCGCTTCTATTCCAATTTTATTTAAATTACACACAAATCCTCTATGTTTATCAATAATTATATGGTGAAAAAGTTCAACAAGTAAAAGAAAAAATTCACCGCAAACACATCTTCTTGTAGCAGAACCATGCTGTACACTACTGATAAAGATTTTAACGCCCTGTTAAAGAGATAAGTGTGAATTCTAATTGTGTTTAAACTTTTTATTTAAAAATTAAAACTGCAATAAAGAGTATGGAAAATTTTAGAATGAAGACGAACTAGGCGGTTGCCATTACCATGGTCAAGAAAATCTTATAAGCACTGCTACAGCCAATGAAAAAACTCTTCCAGTTTCTTTCTTGAAAAAAAATTCACTCAGGTTGCCTTCTTATTCACGTTAAAGTTGTCATTTTTTCCTGTTAAACTTGACTAGCACATCTAATGCCTCCAAAGGGCATTTCCAAAAGTTTAACATACTTATGATAAATACAATTACTCACTCTTTCAAATTCCTAGGCTCCCCATACGCCCAAAGTAATTTTCGCTGTTCTACTGTCAGTTCAGGTTCACCTAATTTTCGCCGATTTTCTTCCAACGTCCGCAGCGTTGACTTTCTAATACAGGCTTCCCATCGTACGTTGAATTCCTGTAATCGGTCGGAAATTGAGAGTGTGACTAAACTGAGACTTAATAAATGCACAAGTAACAAATTTTACGGTTTGGTTTGGTACAACATACAATTAGCATGAAGCATTTATGATTACGTCTAACCAGATTAGTGTGTTCGTGTCAAACTTAAGTGGGAGAACCTATAACAGAAAAAATTACTTACACATTTGGGCAATTTACTGCAAAACAGTTTCAAATCGAGCATATCAAATGTCCTTCTTACTTTAGTAGCCTAACAACAGTATGTGCTGCAACGTTCTTTCATTTTAAATTAATGGAATTTGCTTCAAATAAACAGTTTGACACCAATCGTGTTGATTAAAAAAATGAGAAGGGAAAGAATGGGACGGAATTGCTTATAACAGTAAAATTAAAATTCCAGCAAGCAATAGGCTGTAATATTGATGAAAATTTAACACGCTTATGAATTGTAACTTACAAACTAACCCCTTCCTAGCTTAAGCAAGATCTTTCTCGAGAATGCGACAAATAAATAAGCGATGAAAACAGTCGTCTTTGAACC
This sequence comes from Setaria digitata, assembly GCA_003640385.1. Taxonomy (NCBI): domain Eukaryota; kingdom Metazoa; phylum Nematoda; class Chromadorea; order Rhabditida; family Setariidae; genus Setaria; species Setaria digitata. Next base: position 117,300 of record RCAB01000027.1, on the reverse strand, counting down.
GCCAAAGAGTCCTCGCATAACCGATCTACCAGTCATATCCGTCTAGAGAAAGAATAGCCCATAATTTTTAAAATCGTAAACACCTGCATTAAAATACTGTGTCTGCAGGATGTGTCACAAAAATTTCATTTAAATTTAAGAACACCAAAACTCCACTGCTTTTTGACTAATTTTCTTTATTTTATTCTCAAGCTGATCTAGGATTTAACTGCTGCCTGAATAACCAATATTTAAAGTATAGAAATTTGGTCATAAATTACTACAACTCATAAAGGGCCAAAATAAATGAATTAATGTTTTACACGCGCTCGCATATTTGCCTAGAATAATCTTAACACTAAGTGAAGGCAACATTTAAATCCCACTCTGAAATTTTTTTTATTTAAATTTTTAAAAATTGCAGCAAATCAGCTAATTCAATTTTTACTTACATAATTATTCTCGGTGCTGATGACAGTATGTCAGAAATGGGAAGTTCGTTCGTAAAGCAGAGTGATAATCACTACCATTAAAATGAACGGTAAGCGAAGGAATTTACTGATAACTTATCATGTTCGGTCATTTATAGACATTCCATTTTATTAATCATACTCCACTGTTTTCATCTTCCTTTACGAGTTTCTTTAGAGGCGATAACATTATAATACGAAATCTCTTAAGCATTTCTCCATAAAATGACTGTTTATGTCGAAAATTGTGAGAATCGTATCAGAGAATGACTATTACAGGAAGCTATGGAAATGCAGAAGAGTTGCATAACAGTTACTTTCTGATAACAAATTCTCTTGTCGATGTTGCGTAACTTTACTACTGCTTTATTAGTTATTATTATTCCAAACAGTACGAAAAAAACTTAGTCTGTCACTTATGCAGCAAGCGATTCGTCGCCACGTTCTCAAGAGGTCATTCGTGTTTTTTCCACAGCGATAAATGCGACAGCGGTGATGAGCGGAGTTTCTTGGCACTTTGAAGAGAAGGAGCCAAACTAAGTTTGATTCCAAGAAGACAAGACAGAAACTAGAATCCTTTCGACAGACGAAGTGGAATTCCCAGTGTTGACACAAAACTAATTAATTCATTTCATTAACGCACCACGAGAATTCTTCTGGCCAGATAGCCCCCGCTATAAATGCTTGCATAATTGGTTACTGGAAATGCCCTTCGCAAGGCCGGAACTCACTCCTGTCCACACCGTCTCTCCCTCCACCGCTACCTCTGCTCACTACCTGATTCGAACCTCTGTTCCTCTTCTTTTTCCTGAGTTCCCTCCTGCTTCTCTTCCTCTCATATTCACTTTATTTCTATTTTCTCTTCACACTGCTCATATTTTCTCGTTGTTGTGACATGCTGCCATTAATCTCTTGCCTCCCTTTCTTTCTTGCACCCTCTTTCTCCTCACCGTTCCTCCTCTTGCATGCGTCTCTTTCACTTCGCTCTGATTTCTTTACACCAATTCAATTTTTAAATGAATTCGTTTCAGCTCTCGCAGGTGGCACCGCACAGAATTGCTTCTCATCTCTTAGCACTTGGACTCCTTTGTCGTCCTGCTACTCACTCATTCCCGGGATATCCCATCTACTGAGATGTACTTCCCGGACCGCAGTCGAGAGGGGAAATCGCCTCGCCCGAATAAATCCATTATCGATCAAATATACCGTACTGACACCGAGAGCAGTTCCACAGAGAATGCATACCGTGAAGGGTTAGGTACTGATGGCAAGGCTGATTCTTATCGTTTTTCAGTTGCGAGCAGGAGGACGGGAAAAGGTTGGAGGTGGTAGACTGGGAACTTAAATTTTTCATACTGCACCCTCTAGCTAGAACGAAGATAAATCTCATTTGAATCTCGGAAGTGAATTAATACCCTCTACTATAATGACTTTGAATTTGTGCCGTAAATTTAGTTCCATTAGTTAGAACTAAGTGAAAATTTAGTTGGGTGTAGTTGAAGAACTGCGCATTAGTGACTGTGGTTGTGTTTACATTGCAGAGTTTTCAAGTAGTACTTAGCTTCCAGCTGATAACGAACAACAACAAGAACATCTGAACAACACATTCCGTATGATACAGGGAGCGCTAAAGGGGAAAATATGTACAGTCACAAGCGAAAAACGCTTGACAGAAAGCAGAAGCAGCTTGTTTTTCTTCTTTAGCTCAGGAATCATTGCTTAATTCGAAGTTGCTAGGAGCATTTTTTCGTTATCATTTGAATTTTCTTGACTGTACGTAATATTTATCAGAGAAACGCTGGTATTGTAATCAAATTTTTTCCAACAGGTACCACTTCAATCCATTGAAGCACATTTAATTATGATTTATGAATGCCAGGTTTTGCTGACAGATGTCCCATTTAGAATGTTTTTTCCAAGATGAAGCTACCGGTGAAGTGATAATGGAACATCTGGAAACGATATATATATATATATATATATATATATATAGCCACGATATATATGTATATATCGTGTATATATGTATATATTATATATATATATGTATATATTATATATATATATAATATTAATTAACGACAACTAGAATTATGATTTTATGTTAATAATCCTTGACTCTTGTTCGATGAAACTGAGCAAGTTATAAAGACACTTTTGTTGATACTAATTATACTATTAAACTGATAGAATTGACTTGCAAAACTTTGAGTAAATATTTTCGTTCATTATCCGTAACCTTGAAATTATTCAATCGATTCTCCCAAAATGCATTCTTTACCTTTCCACATTTAACACCATTAACTTTAATTGTTGTTACCTTTTTCGTGATAGACATTTTATGCATTTCTTTTTTGGGTACTGTTTAGTTAGGCTTTGCTCTTTTCCAGCAGTATCTCTCACTGACGCTTACTGGTGGAAAGGTTTATTTTTTTGTATTGGAAAATTTTACGTTTTATTCCCCCGTAGATCTGAACTTAATTCCCTTCAGTTCGGTGGCTATAATTGTTTCACATTGATTAATTGAAACTGATAGTTTTGCTGATTCGTTATTTTATGTTCATATGCAGAAAAGCATGCCCTTATGTATAAAATATGCCGTTCATGTTTCAGGCATAACACCTTTTTTTCATTCAGCTCAACAATTTTCCAAGGTCATACACTTTTTATGAGTCGTAGAAGCCCATTGTCATCTTCAGGTATTTCCATCATTAGTTTCCTACTGTTTAACTTTTACTGATTTATAAATCACAGACCACTACGACACTATTGTACTTTTATTACGTTCTGATACTTCGGAGTTCTAGTTCCAAAAAGCAGCATTTACATTTATCATTTCATTTTTTAATTTTTTAAAATGGTTTTCTTTTAACTTTTTTTCCCATATAAATCCAAATCTCGATGATTTGTGGTTATAAAAGCAGCCGAATAAATAAGTTAAATTCGGAACGTTTTAAGGCTTCTTCAGTATTCGATACTTTGTTCGACTTAACATGCGAGACTATTAGACTGCTGTGGACGGGTAAACAGACATCACTTTTTTGTCTTCGCTTTTGTTTCATGTAGTGTGCTAAATTACCTTCTAGGTACAGAATTCTAATCAATATAAGTGCAACAGAGATGAGGAGATGAAAAAAAAAGACAATTTTGCAGCACCAGAGATTAGTGCAGTTTTCCTTTTTTATTTGGTTCTATTATTACTGAAGTAAAGTGCTTCGAAAGTTACTCTTACTTTACGGCAAGATTTAGCCGGCAAGCATGTATAACTTTTTAGTAGAATTGCCAGCTTGGGATTTCGGGAATTACGTCCTGTTTGAAGTTTCAGATTTCATCTTCGAACTTTTTTAGACAAAAAACTAAAGTGGAACATTCATGATGTCGGATATTTTATCATTTATGGGTTGATTAACGGTGCAACTCATAGATGTCCTTAGGGCATAGGTCTTTTTTAATGCATTTTCCTTAACCGCTGCCATTCCATACTTTGAAAATCATTTTGCAATTTCATCGTCGAACGCAATTGAATTTAAATGAAATGAACTGGAGAGTGAGAAAAGGTGACGAGGAACAGATGCTGATGATTCGAGCATCTAAACATTTCATAGGGATAACGATGTCATTCTTCCAATGGTTCTTCTGTTGTGTATTCTCAAAAAGCCTTTTGAACAGTTCAACTGAACTTTTTCCACGATATGACTCATAGCTTTTCAATATCAGAATATAACCCCNCCAATGGTTCTTCTGTTGTGTATTCTCAAAAAGCCTTTTGAACAGTTCAACTGACTTTTTCCACGATATGACTCATAGCTTTTCAATATCAGAATATAACCCCAGTTGTCTCGTTCTATGTTCAGAATAATGTTCAGTCCGCAAGCTATTCTCAGGCGAGGATTATTCATAACAGATCCCCTTGTCACAGTTTCAAGTACTCTATTTGATCATACTTTTCCACGCTTTTCGATATTTTTCCTTCTTGTTATAAATCGTCCCTTTTGACTCTATTTCCCCCTCATTTAGTGCAAATCAGTACACGAAATATGTTAAAGCCAGTTTTCAACGCGTTTTTTTAATACTTTTCTTAGCTGTGTTCAAAAAAATGTATTCAGATTATTAGGGATAACAATTTTCATATACAGTTGATATTGATCGGCTCGAGAATATTGAATATTGCTATATTTTCTTCAGACATAACGGGTAACCTTGGACGGGCCTCGATCTTATCAGAATGTATGACCATCCATCAACAACACTTCTTGTCTGACAAGTTTTAGTTTACAATGAGTTAGAAATAAGGTAAGTGTGGCATATCAAAATCACTCCAACAGTGGATTAATTTTTCCTCTGCGGTAAACGGACAAAACTTTTCTTTTCTTTGATTTTTCTCCCAGTAAGAATCTGTTATGGACTAATAGTGAAATGTCCTTGGTTTTTTGATAGAGGAAAAAAATGGTTTAGTGAGGAAAAAAGAAATTCCATTTCTGCTGTTAATTGTTCTCTTCGTTCCTTCTGTTTCTGATTTTCAAATCCAACAAATTACTTTGCTTCATTTGTTAAAAAAAAAAAAAAACATTTTGTTAAAAAACAACAAAATATAACGGGAACACTGCTTTCTGCTACTTGAATTTTTTCGTTTAATTATAATAATTTTTTTAAACACTGAATTGTTGAGGTTACATTTATATGGGAACATTTTGTTCGAATTTTTGCCCATTACTGACACTTCCCCTTCCTTTTCTTCTTTCCTAGCATCGAAACAAAGCAAGTTAATAATTTCTTGGATTCTGCTTTTCATAATTTTATTTTTATTATAACAATATTTTTTTCGTTTGGAAAGCTAGTTTTTGCAGCTATCATCCTCTCAGTATTTGCATTATTCTACCACCAGTCGGGAAGAAGCAGTATTCGATCACTGTAAGTCGTCAGTACGGTGTAGACTTTTGAATCTAAAATTACCGAAAGGTGTGCGCTGCAAGAAGAGATAGCAAATGAGGGATGAATTTATTTTCCAGTTCAGCAGGATACTTCGTGGGAGGATGTGTCACCATGTGCTGTTGGTACCTTCCAAGAAAAACTCCTCCCGGATCTGCGTCATCTTTTATTTGTGTCACCATTTTCGTTTGTAAAATTGAACCTCAATCTTTATATTATTTCCAGCCAGTTTAGCAAATCACTAAAATCATTCTGCTCGACGCACAATTATGAGTAATTAACATAATCAGTCCAATAAATTTGGATAATTTCTTGAATCATTGTAAATCGTTATATGTCTAGTCAAATTCTTGTTTCTGTTTATTTAACAATTTAAAATATTCATACATTAAATTTTATTTTAGTCCGCAATCATATCTGATTGAGCTGTGGAACAAAAAACGTTTGGTCGGACTGACAGAAATGACAAATATTTGGTTATATCTGGGATAATCATACAGGGCAAGACAAACTAATTCCTTTCGTATGCTTTGTTCATTTCTAATTAACCACTTTCGGTTCTTCTTTGGCTTTTTTTTTCTTCTTTGTACGTAACCTTTGACCTCATTAAAGCTCTATTCAATAAAATGGGCTATGTCATTCTCTCTCGAAATGCATTTAAAACTTTTGATGAGCTAGCATGCTGGCAGACGTTTTTTCATACAATTTGTATCATACACATAGAGCCGTGTATATAAGTGATTGAGGGGTCTCGGTAGATGAAGATTTTAGATTTACGTGGTATCTGTGATAGATACCCCTGTTCTTCCTTTTTATCTACGTTCAACGTAAAGTAAAGAGTTTAACACGTTACTTAACTAAAGACCACTGGTGGCCAGTGTTATACGTTACGTGCATGTGGATATTAAAGAACGTGCAGTTCATTCCATCTAGTGCTAAATTTGATTTCAAAATTACAGCAGTTAATTGTAACAGAAGATGATGACTCATATTGCTGTTGTAGAAGAAATTCAATTTTCTTCAGTTCAAATGCCATTTATAAAAACTTGTTGAATATTTTGCATTCTGGGATGAGTAGCACCAGCACACATTACTTGTACCGATAGATTTGACATCTTGTCGTCGAGATAATAGTATTCTTTGCTAATGTATTATGATAAATTGTACTGACCTAACAGCTGGCCAACTTTTTTAAGTTTTCAGTTGTTTTTATATTTTTATAATTTATAAACATTCTGTGAAACGTTTTATATTGACTGATAGCGTCATTTGTTTCAACTTACTGATTAGTGGTAATGTTATCCATGTCCAAGTTATTGATTGCAGGAAAGTTTAATTGAGTCATTAATTATGACATATAACAGTGTTAATATTTACGAGACTTTTAATGAGGCTGTTAGTAGAGCTAAGAATTAATTTCCGAATCGTGTGGGGAATAGTTCATCTCTGAAACGTTTTATAGAACTCCAAAAAGCCTTGCAGTTTTCAGTTAGTGTTTTGTAGGAAGATTGCAATGCATCAGTCTTATTTGGTTAGAGAAAAAATTTTATATTTTTTTCAAATATTTTATAAGAGAGGAAAAAAAACCTTTAGTTAACCATTTCTATGACAATCGGGAGGATAACTGGTAACAAATGAGTATTTGCCTTCTTTTACTTGATCCCCTTCATCATTCTTCCAAGGATCATCTTAAAATTAGATAAAGATGGTAGTTTACTGTTAATAGCAGCAGTAGCTTTATAACATCATCAATCAGATGTCCATAATTGGTAATGAGCAAAAAAGAACTTCCTCGAATTCCTCCTTAACAATTTTCCTTTTTTGTATTTCTCTCCTAATTTTTGACAGTTGTGGATATTTGGGCCACAGTAGAAAGCCGTTCAAGTTTAAATCCAGAAGTATTTTAAAAAATTCTTATTTGAAATGTGATGACTAGAATGTTAGTTACGATTTGCTGTCTTTGATGTTAGCGTTTTAGCAGAAAACAGTTTGTAGGGAATTAAATTAAATCCTCACTTCTGAATATCAGATGCTTATTAAAATACTGCAATCGCATACATCGCACACAGATGGCATTGGTTTTCTAGTAGTTCAGCGGACCAGTTTTTGAATTTGCACCAGAATTAATTTCCTAAAAATTGGAAGATAGTGAATAGTTTTGGAACCGAGTACTTGCAACCTAACTTCGATTCAAATTCTTTCGACTATTTCTTTTTATTTTATTTTCGAAATGTACTTGGATTTTTGTAGAGCCTCCATACTATCTGAGAGCTCTCAGTTTATGAGTTTTGATATTTTGATTAGTCAAATTATATTTCACGAATTTCTCGACCTTTTTAGTAGTGCACATAATAAAGATCGAATATTTCACTAATGATATATTTATTATCCAGCTATTTAAAAAATTGGATTTATGACGAGCAGCATGGCCGAGATATGAAATAACAGATTGTTCTGTTCGCGTGAGAATTTCGATTCTAGAAGTTTCAGTTGGTGCAGTACGTGATGAGCACCTCATCACAGCTTCAATGGTTCAACTCAAAATGTTCCGTTAAAACTCTATACATTTCAGCGATCGATATATATATCAAATTTGTCATGTATATGTACATAAGAGAAATTTGATGCTTTCCACAGGAGAATTGTATCGTAGTCAGTGCAGTAGTATGTTAGTTTGCCTTTGCCTTGCTGGTGTTAGTTGTCTTTCAGTTTTTTCCTTCCAACAAATGAAACATATTGCTCTTAGTTGTGAATTAACTATAACCCATCTCTCCATTCTAGATGTCTTTTCTTAAATATGTTATCATAGCGGTCCGAAAGCTAACTGCTTAATGTAAGGAAAATATTGAGATGAAGATTTGAACGAAAAATGCATCGGATGATATCAGTTGACTGTTAAACTTCATTGGTAAATCTATGAAATTATTTGGTAAGCCTATTATTTATTCCTTTTTTAACCGTTTAATCTTTTCCTTACTTTAACTGAAGTTCTGCATTACTTTTGATAGCAGGCTTCCGATTTCAGATTTTTTTTTGCTGGATATTTGTGATTTGCAAAGGCTGGCTTGTTCCATTTAGTAAATGATTTTTTTTTATTGGATCATATAAATTCATAGCTAGTGAAAACAAAAAGGAAAATCACTCGTAAAGATTTGTTTAGCAAAGCTCCTGTTTTCGTCTTATTATTTTGATACTGAAATAGAGAGTAGTGAAGTGAAGGTTTTGGGACAATGCAAATCATTTACAACATATACAGCTGATGGAAGACTTTGAATTGTAGCATTAGTTACTTCGTTGAATTATATGAAAACTTCCTTTATCCTGACGCTGACCTAGAAAGATCGGACTGCGACGACAGATGAATTGGTTGTTTGTTATAGTTTCAAATGCATAAGTGGTAGTGGTAATGTTTTTCGCACAGTGAATGTTTCTTCATCGCTGACCAGTGGACTGATTTATTTTTAATAAGTGATCACTATTAGTGATTATTCAAGCCGAAGGAATTTCTTTCCACCATTGACTGTATGCGTTCTTCAAAGAATTTATATCTTTGGTGTTGTTGGTATGCTGTTGCATGTGGAGTACTGCTGGCTTTGCGGGGACCTTGACCTCGTCTACACGGATTTCGCCCCTTTTGGTATTTGCCTGGTAGCTTTTGCTGTTGTTGACGGGTTGCATCGTGCTCCTGCTCGTCCTTAACCTCCCCCATTAACTAACTCTTGATCCTCCTTCCCATCACAAAGAATGTTGATAATGGACAGCATTGCCGATCAAAACAGTCCTCTAGCCTATAGCTTTGTTCGTGTCTAACTTCTCCGTTGCGTTCTTTCCTTATCGAATTTTGGCAAAACTAATCTTCAATTGATGTGGTCAGCTTCCTTCTATCCCTCACCACCGGGACACAACGCATGTTGCAGTTTGGATCCTGTTGAACAAGGCTGTTCACGATTTAAATCAAAGAAGGAAATGCCGAAGTATGAAATACAAGTACGCCTTTCTCAACTATATATTTATTTTTCACTTTCTTTTTATAACTTGTTTCTAATGGGAAGAAGCACGTATTTGTACTTTATAGTTGAGCTAAATTAATTACGATCTATAATTTATGTTATTATAATTGCACTTATGTAGTAAATAAATTTTTGGGATCTCTTTTGTTAAACCACAATAGTCAACACTTAAGATCTAATTTGTACCTTATGAATGCTGCTAATTAACTTATTTAAATTATTCATAATTACAGTCCACTTCTTTTTAACGGGATATCTTTATAGGTTCAAGTTCCACAAGTGAACAAAAACGGATTTGAGAAAAGCCAGCCTCAGTTGCCATCAGATGAATACGACGAATTTAGTGACCCAACATTATCATTCGAACGGAATCGTATCAAACAGTTACAAGATGAACGAGTGCATATCCAGAAGAAAACATTCACCAAATGGTGTAATTCATTCCTCAATAGAGTAAGTCTCTTATTTATAAATTTTGTTTACATAAAAGTTCTAAATTTTAACTGAATGCTCCATATTTTGTGCAGAATATTCCCTCCTTCAGCACTTAAGTTCCAGCATATATAGTTATCTTTTTTATCCTTATCTTTTGTGTGTGTGTGTGTGTGTGTAATAATTCTGCCGCAGTTCTTTAAAAAATATATGGTATTCAGCATGTGAGAAAACAGATGAGACTTCACTTCATCTGAGGGTTGATGCAGATTTTGTTCAGAGAGCCTTTTAGTGTTTGCATTTACTTAAATCCCTTTTTCAATGAGAATATTATTAATATTTGGTTTTGGAAAGACATTTGATTTATTAAACTATAAGTTAATATCGTTGAACTCGAGACATCTTGTTAATCACCTTGAACTTTCTCATTTTTATTGCTATTAATATTAACTTCTTGTTTTCCTCAAAGCTATTATTCCATTATGAATTCATTCGTCATTGTAACTGCGACTGTCATTAAATTGAATGAACTGAATGAATCTGTTGAATCAACAGTCTTTCGAATTTTCCATATCTTCATTTATAAACTGATTTTTACTTTGTTCCCTTCTAGAATTACGAAATTTCCTACTCCTCGATGACACATGTTTTTTTTTGTAATAAATATTTACTTTAGCATGCTGGAAGTTATGAAATTATCAGTTTTACATGTTTATTTTAATTCTATCTAGCCTCATTACTAAGATTGATTATCGTATTTAATTTGCTGAGAAATGCATATTATTATTAGTGGTTTAACGCTGCAAGTATAAGGATTCAGTTAAAATAAACATGAAAATAAAAATGCTACTAGTTACAGTAGTAGCAGCAGTAACGGTGGTAGCAACCTTGTCAATAATGATAGTGATCGTTTCTAGGCACGACTGGAAATCGTTGATTTATTTGTGGATGTTGGAGATGGAGTACTGTTAATGAAATTACTGGAAATTATCTCAGGCGAAAAGCTCGGTAAACCAAATCGAGGCCGAATGCGAGTGCAAAAAATTGAGAATCTTAATAAAACACTCGATTTCTTGAAGAAAAAACGAATTCAGGTTCCGTTTTGAAAAATTTCAGTTTCATCTGCTTTAATCAAACTTGATTTTCAACGATTCGAATTAGAGAAGTGAGAAAATATATTCTTTTATTTTGGGAAGTTTTCGTCATTCAGAGCTGAAAGTCATTTACCACATGGTTTCTTCATTTTAAGACGATAATATGATATGATTCTTCCTCATTAGCATGAAAGGATTCACAGAGTTATTTTATCCTTGGAACAGTAATTTCATCAGTCATCCTTTTCTTCCTGCTGAACCTAAGGATTTGGCTATTTTGCATTTCTGACCACTCGATTTATCCGGCTTTCCTTGTCCTTAAATATCTTTAGCCGTCTAATATTTTTTGATAAAAATGTCAAACTCCTTCGGTTCTCCATGTGTTTATTTAACTTTTCTATTATGCGTTGTATCGGTTTATGAAAACTCCCCATCTGCACATGCTCTAAATGTTTGACTTCATTAACTAAACAGTTTCAAGTTAGATCCTTCGTTTTTTCTTTCCGTTTCCTTTTCCTTCGGTTTCGCTTTGATTTTCATGCAAATTTCTTTGGAATCAGCTACTGCTTTTAAAGTATATTTCCGATGAAAAGATTGATATATCTTTTCCTTCCTAATAAAGCTGTAGAATTTAAGTCACTGTAATTTGGATAGCTGTGTTAGCGTTAGTATTTAATTGTAAGGATAGTGAGCTATTATTATATGAGATTCCTGTGATTAGTTGTCTTTCAGCTTGAAAATATTGGTGCAGAAGATATTCTTGATCGAAATGAACGACTTATTCTTGGTCTCATTTGGACGATTATTCTTCGTTTTCAGATTGATACTATTTCAATCCCGGTGAATTGAATATTTGTTAAATTCTTTTTTTCTTACAAAACATTTGGGAGGTGATAAGTTTATTGATTTTTATCAAGGACCTCTTAGACAAATATAGGACTAGGAAGTAATTAGATATATGCATATAAGCTAAAAGAAATTTGCCAAAATTGAATTATATTTATTTCTTCTCATGGCAGTATTAAATTTTAGATGGACGAAGAATCTGGTGAAAGAAAACATGCGAAAGAAGCACTGCTGTTATGGTGCCAAAGGAAAACATCTGGTTATGCGAATTCTAAAATAGAGAACTTTACTACATCGTGGCGTAACGGTTTAGCATTCAATGCACTAATTCATGCTCACAGGTTCATATAATTTCTTATTTCTTTATTCAAAAAAAAGGAATGTTTTATTAACTCTCATGCCAAATTGCGTTAATAATGTCGACCTATAATTTTTGCTGCGAAATACTCATCTGTATCTACGCGTAAAAAGCAGGTTCACTTAAGTCGCCCTATTGATGGTAATATTTTGAGGCCAGATTTAATCAATTACGAGAGCTTGTCGCCACAAGATGCCATTGGAAATTTGAATAATGCTTTTGATGTAGCAGAGAAAAAACTAGATATTGCACGTTTGTTGGATGCTGAAGATGTCACTGTTGCTCATCCAGACGAAAAGTCTATTATTACTTATGTTTCACTTTACTATCATCATTTTGCTAAGCAGAAAACAGAAATGACTGGTGCAAGAAGGGTTGCAAAGGTGGGTAGTAGTAATTATCTCAGAATTTTCAATCTTGATTTGTTTCATTTTCAGCAGCAGTTCCAGTGATTTCAAATTATTCTTCTAGTCCAAACTTTCGTTCGAATAAATCCACTTTAGTTTTATCCGGTTGGATGGTTTTAAATATCACCAAAAATATGATTTTAAGGGAGAAGAATTTATCCTTATCGTTAATTTTGTAAGACAATTTGAAGTGGAATTTGATACCATGCATCATCTTATTTCTTCATAGCACACTGCAACAGATCTAAATTGCGAGAATTTCTAGAATATCCCATATTGTTTTATAGATTGTTGGTAGCCTGATGTCTTCTGATCAACTTCAAGAAGACTATGAAGCGCTCTGTTCGGAATTGCTTCTTTGGATACAACAAACTATTGCCATGTTAAGTGATCGAAGATTTCCCAATTCTCTAAAAGGAATTCAAGATGAATTGCTAGCGTTCAAAAACTACCGCACTGTTGAAAAACCACCGAAGTACGTGTTTTCATTGAAATTCAGTAATGTTAAGTTCGACTTTGTCTAGCATACTTTGAAATCCTATTATTATATTCTAATATTATAATATTATAATCGTAATTATAATGGAAATCCTAATATTATAATCGTCGCAGATATTATACTGTTTTGGATTCAAGATTTTAAAACCATAAATTTTACGAGATGTTTGGTTTAGGTATAAAGAGAAGGGAGAATTGGAAGCTTTATTTTTCACGATACAAACAAAAAGAAAGGCTATGGGAAGAAAACCTTACGTTCCACGACCGGGTATTTTTTACTTTAAGAAGAAAAATAATTGGACGACACTTTTGATTAAAATGACTTTGAAGAACATATTTTTTGGAAAGATCCTGATATCTTATTTGTTACTTCTTGGATACCGATGTTTCAGGTTTATTTATGCATGACATTGAATCAGCGTGGTCACTTCTGGACCACTCCGAAAATGATAGACAACTTGCACTTATGATAGAATTACGAAGGTTATTTGTTTGTTCTTCTGAAAGTACATCGCCTTTTTAGGACTAGAACAAAAGGCAGTTTGCTTCAAATGTTTTTCACGCAGGAAGGTTTCAGTGAAGGACATTAGAAAGTTGGAGGCTCCAGAAAATTACTGATGAGGAAAACAAATGTTGGGATAGTAATTTTCAAAATCTTACTCTAACTTTACGGATGAAAATTGAAAGAAAAAAGGCTTTTAGACAAGAAAGATTGGAACTCATGGCACAGAAATTTGAACGTAAGGCAGGATTAAGAGACACATGGTTGCGTGAGATGAGTTCTGTCTTGCAAGATTTCGATTTGGGTAGAAACATTGCTCAGGTTGAAGCTTCTTTAAAAAAACAACAAGCCATTGCTGCAGATATCCTGCCCCGAGTTCGTTCTGTTTCTGTTATTATTTTCATACAGTTCTAAAAAGGGTTTTATACATATTTATTGTTGCTCACTTTCAGACTTTTCAGATTGCTATAAAAACATTGAAACTCCGTTAGATTAAAATGATTTCAAGCGAAAAAATCTTTCGAATCCTGGTCATACTGCTCATTTTAGGAAGACCGCTTTAAGTCATTATCGTTCATGGCTGCGGAGCTATCAAAAGGAAATTACCATGATAGCGATAAAATCCGAATACGTGAACGCGAACTTTTAGATAAGTGGTCACAGTTGCTTGCAGCTTTAGATGCACGACGTCGTGCGCTTTTGTCGTTAAGTGATTTGATGGGTTTGCTTCGTGATATAGATACATTATCATCGGAAATACGTGCATTGGAGGTAAAATTTGTCATCCTTTAGTTGTTGACTGTTTCGTATTAACATCTTGTCACAACAAGGTTTCCCTCATTGTTAGGATGGAATTTAATTAACTCGTTTGATTCTCCCAGCGGTTTTACTTCTTATATATATTTTTATTAACCATGCAATATCTACCCTTCACAATTCCTCGTTTTCGGTTACCTTTATTATCTCTCCCTAGGGTTCCTGAAAACGCACTTCCAGAGATATGTTAATATTAAATTTATTGGTTTTTAGCCTCAATTTCGAAGTCGCGATGTTGGGAAACATTTGCTAGGTGTCGAAGATTTGCTTGGGAAACAGGACATTCTCGAAGCACAGCTTAATTCACAAGGAGAATTATTGAAAAATGTTGCGTCACAGGCGCTGAACTATATTCGTGGAAAGGGAGAGCAGTATGATGTGCTTCAAAGAAAGTTAGACGACGTCAGCGGTCTTTATGAAAGGTAAATTTCCTAAAATTTTGGAGCAGTTGTAATGAATTGCTACGCAAAAAGTTTGATGTTTCAAATGATAATATTTGTTGTGGGGCAGTTGCTGATAAAATATTGTCACTTGATTAAGCAAAGAATAGATTAGAACTAGTGATTTGCATCCTAAACATTCTTCAGATTTCTGGTAACTGACTTACATTTCCAGTGTTGTACAGTTATGCCAACAACGCAGAATAACCTTATATCGTGCTCGTGATCTATACCGTTTTATCCAAGATGACGAGGAGGAAATAAGTTGGTTGCAGGAAAAAGAAGATTTGTGCATTTCACTTCTCAAAAACAGAGATCTTTCGGCTACAGCGCAATTAAGGCGTATCTTCAAGGTTATTATTTTGCTTTTATTAATTTCAGTTTTATTTTTACTTTTTATTAATTTATTTTTGCTGCTATTTGATAATTTTTCTGTTACTATGGACAGTAATGATATAATATTTATGATGCTTCCTTTTCTTAACTGCAGAATTTGGAAACTGAAATGGAAGGACACTGGCAAAGAGCAAAAGCGGTTATTGCAGCTGGTGAACGACTAATAGCAAATGGTCAAAATAAAGAAGACATTCAAACACGAATATACAATTTACACGCGAAATGGGAACAACTGAGAAAGGTTGGTGGGATTTTTATACATAAGGTGTTCGCAAACCCTGACAAGGTCGATTATATGCAGTTTACTGGTACATTATTGCTGCGCACCACATAGTTTGAAACAAATATTTTTCGAAGTGAATAAATTCCGTCTTTTTCGATTTCTGCGTCTTCCATTAGGAAAGTTTTTCAGGTTGTTGCAGCTGTTGGGAGATGGCTGCGTGAAGCGGAACAGGCTCATCAGTATTTCCAGGATGCAAATGAAGCCGAAAGTTGGATTCGTGAGAAAATGCCACTTGTCAAAAGCATTGATTACGGGCGAGATGAACAAGCATCAGAAAGTCTATTGTCAAGGTAAGTTTGGTTTTCTAAACTCAAATTGATTTTTATTGCAGTTCGAAGAAAATTATTATTTCACTGTTTTAATTTGTTATTATGACTAGTGACACCTTTGAGTTTAAATCTGTTCAATTTCCTTTTTTTTTTTTTTTTTTAACTACAGACATCTGCGTTTGGAGGAGGAAATCCAAGCTTATCGGTCTGATATAATAAGACTGGAGGAGATGGCAAGAGAGTTAGCAAATACGGAATTTATCGCTGGTGCTGTTGTACGCATTGAAGAAGATACTGAAGAGCTTATTGTTCCTCAAGTGAAAATGCTGTATGCTTACTCTGGAAATAATATTGGAGTTAAAAAAGATGAGGTGAGTGATAATGTTTATTCACATATGGATTAGCCGTATTAATTTAATTTATATTCTCAGTATTATTTTCACCCAAATTTGTTGTTCGTCTTTATAGAAGATAAAAGATAATAAATAGCATCACTAAAGACTCTTTGTTCCCTGTCAGATGTTCTAGATTTGAGCTAAGTTTCTACTATTTTTATATTCCGTCAAATGAAAAATTTTTCATAAGAAATTTATTTGATAAATGAAGTAACAAATAGCAAAGAAACTAATGCTGGAAAAGGTGGATTAACATTACAATTCGCTTTTAAGATACTGGCACTAATTGAAAAATCAAACAGCGATTGGTGGCGTATATTGAAACAGGATGGAGTAGAAGGTTATGTACCCGCAAATTATTGTAAAATTGTGAAAGGTGAAACAGTAACGGTTGCGCAAACAATAACTACTCGAAAGACAGAACGCGAACCGCAAAGCTCTCGCAATGCGATCATGGAACGCCAGGAAGCCATAAGTGCTGGTTATCGGAATCTGAATAATCAGGCAGAGGTAGAAACAACTTTCTATAAATGCTCATTTTTGGAGGATTTACATCTATAATTCCTTCCCTACTTTCCAATTTATGGCACTTTGTGTAAAAATTTTCGGATTTTAGGAGCGTCGACGACTTCTTAGTGATATAATCAAGTTGTACAGATTTTTACGTGAATGCGATCAATTTGAAACTTGGGGAAAGGAAACGGAGACAGCTCTTGGTGATAACACTACTTCGGACAATGTAAAGGTTTCGCGGAAGAAGTTTAACGTAAGTACTGTATGCACCATATCAAATGATTAAATAAATATTTAAATTGAAATCTGAAGTACTCTCTAAAATAAAAAAAAAAAAGTGAAAATCATATATAATCTCTAAAATAAATACAAGAAAACCGTGTATGTATGTATATGCGATTTATATTTTCGGTACTTCGAGTATTGTAAAAATATAATTATTTGAATTAATCATTTGAGTATTAACTTCATGTTTTGTTTAAATTTGAAAACTGATTGTTTTGTTTTTCCAGAAACTTGAAAATGAAATCAGCGCAAATGGTGCAATGCAGATAAAACGAATTAACGATGTTGCAGAAGAATTAGTCAATGAAGGTCATAGTCATAGCGATGAGATTCGAATACGCCAAGATGCTGCAAATTTGCTTTGGAATAGTATACGAGATCTTTTAAAGACGAAACAACGCCAACTTGTAAGTTAACATTTTGGCTGCTTTTTCATATAAGTTATTTTCTCTATAAACATTGTCAGATTTTTTGATTACAAGTAATGGTAAACGAGGCTAAAGTTGAGGTCAGTAGAATTTGACTATCAGTAAGCTTGATCTTAAACGCTTTTTTTTGTTTCATTGTCTATCGTTTCATTGCTTACGAATGCGATATCCTGAGTTAAGCTTTATGCTTTTTTAGTGTACAGTAGTAATTAAAGATTTTTGTATTCTTAACGTGTATAACTCAGAGATTCATCACTAAATTGAAAAGAAGTCATACGCAGTTATTATGTAGGTATAACAACTGCTTTGTGCATCGCTATTCCAGCATGACAATTTAGGAGACAGCAGAAAGGGTTGCAGCATTTAATGAAACATGCGAGGATGCGCGCTCATGGATGCAAGATAAATTTGATTTACTTGAACATAAAGTTGACATGAATGATCCAAAAGCTGTTCAGACGATACAGAAGCGTTATCAAAATTTAGGAAAAGATCTTAAACCGTTAGAGGAGAAGATTCGTTTCCTGCGTCAACTTGCAGATGAGGTTTATTATTATGCAATTTTTTTTCAGCAAACAGATTTACATACGTTCTCCCGGATCTCAGTAACTTAAAAAAATTTCAAGTATTTAGAAATTATTATTATATTATTGCTTTTTTTTACTGGATTATTAGATCAGGTTAGAAATCCTGAATGTTTTTGAAATTTAAAATGAATATGACACATGCTTCCTTCATGTGATATCTGCTCATAAATATTTTCAGGTAAAAAATGAACATCCTGATGAAGCTGCTAGAATCGAACAGATGATCAAGGAATTAGTTGCAATGCACGATGAGCTGCAGAAAAAATCAGCTGCACGTATTGAAGAAGCCGAACAGACACAAGGTCATCAGATGTTTGATGGTGCAGCAAAGTATGTTCCTATATAATTTAGATGTGATTTTAAGTTTTTGTTTTATTACTTACAATTATTTCTTTTTATTTGTTTGGCAAACTGAAAAAACTGTTTTTTTAAAATCAAGCATTCGACGGACTTTACTTTCACAAATTAGTTAAAGCTTTTGATTATTTTCTACTAATAATTGTTTTCAGAAATTTGCAAACATGGATCGATAAAACTAAGTTAGCACTTGCTGATAATACTCGACCAGTGGATGTCTCGTCAGCTGAAGAGCTGCTAAAAAAACACTATGAGCTTAACGATGATATGTGTGGCAAGAAATACGAGTTTGATTATGCGCGGGATCTCGGAGAGCGCTTGTTACAGAAAAATCCAGCTCTTAACGATGTTTGTTCTGCAGATTTTGGAAGCTAAAATATGCAGGAACAGTTTAAATGCTTTTAAATAGTCCGATTTAAGAAAATTCTTTCATTAATATAACAGTTGCATTTCTTGTCGGCAGTCATTTAAAAGTTCGGAAGCATTAAGGAGACTCCAAGTTTTAAATTAACTTAAAAATTTATAAATTTAGTGATGGATACTAGTTAGCATGTTTGATTAGAATTTCGAAATGATGCTCTATTTTAAGCAATATTTTTCAGGTAAGGGAAAGTTTAAAAAAGCTAGATATCGAGCAGCAGTCATTGAATGCTTTATGGAAAGAAAAGGAGCGACGGCTAAAAGAGCTTTTGAATTTGCAACTCTTAAACACTGAAGCGGAAAGAATTGATGCAGCGACAAAAGGACATGAGGCTTTTCTTGAGCTTTCGAATCTTGGAGTATTATTTTACTGCAGTATAAAAATTTTCCAAAATCCATATTATTTGTTTAATCAAACTTCAAAGTCCTGGTGTGCTCGTTCAATCTATTCAGTATTTATAATTTACAGTTGTGGTGTATTTGTTTTCTGTTATGAATTTATTTAAATCAGTACAGGATTCGGTGGAAACGGCTGAAAATTTGTTGAAGCGTCATTCTGATTTCGAAGCAAAATTGCGAGCCCAGGAAGAGCGACTGAAAGTTTTTGCAAAAAGTGCAGAACAGCTGGTCCAGGCAAAACACAGCGAAGCAGACTTCATTAAAAAGGTTATCGTAGTTTTTATTCTTTATCGCTATGTTGATTTTGTACGTAATTTAAGTAACGGACTGATCGCCTCCAAAAAGTCATTTTGGTACAGCATACTGAACTCATTTTGTCGTTCTAATATTGTATTTATTGACTACTTCGTGATTTGGAGACACAGTTCTAAAATTTTAGCGTCGAGACGATGTCTTAGCTCGTCGGTCAGCAGTTCATCAAGCAGCGACAAAGCGACGTGCAAAGCTAGAAGCATCACTTCAGTATCAGAATTTACGCCGAAATATTCAAGAATTGTCACAGTGGGTAGCAGAAAAGAAGAAAATTGCAAATGATGATTCGTATCGCGACTCAGCATCTATTGCTATGAAATTGCTAAAGCATAAAGCATTTGAAGCGGAATTGAAAGCAAATGCTGCACGTCTAGATGATCTGAATGCAGTAAGCTTAGTTTTGTAGCCGTAGGTCGTTATCTTACTTCTTTTTTTTTGTACAAGTGACTTTGTAACAGTTAATAAGAGAGTAAGAAACTTCGTGAGATCAAGAAGAACGAACTAATGTTAACTTGAGCAACTCTGTAGATGTTTTCAAAATAAGTCTATAATATAATATATTTAGCATTAGAAGTAGAATTATTGCGGCTAGTAGATATTAACCGAAGTGTAATAATTGTTTCTAAACAAGTAGTGATGCCCGGTAATTTCTGTTCCTTGACTATGCATTTTCTTCTTTTGTGAAATCTGTTAACCAATTTTTTTTTTTTTTTTTTTTTTTTTTTCAGGAAGGAAATGCTCTTATAGCTGCACGGCACTATGAATCTAAATCTATCAAAAGATTGTTAGATGGTGTAAATACAGAATGGGCTGATTTGCTACACTCAGCAAACGAGAAAGGCGAACGTTTAAGACAAGCGGAAGATCAGAAAACATTGAATGGTGTCCTTGATGATGCCCATTTGAAGTTGGATGAAATACAGACATCTTTGAGTTCAAACGATTTGGGTTCCGATTTAAGAGGCGTAAAAGAACTCATCCATAAGCAAGTTATAGTGGAAAAGGAAATGGCTGTTTTTGGGAAAAGAGTTTTTGAAATGACTGAAAAAGCGAATGCCATGATACAGCAAGGACATTTCGATTCAATTACTATCAGAAAAGCCGTACAGAAATTAACTGAAAGGTTAACTATGGCTTTTGCTGTCTTGTGATCCCATGCGTTTAATGTTTGAGATTCAAAACTCCAAATTAGATATATAATGCTCTTATAGCAGCACGGCATTATGAATCTAAATCTGTCAAAAGATTGTTAAATGGTGTAAATACAGAATGGGCTGATTTGCTACACTCAGCAAACGAGAAAGAATATATATGTAACTCTGATATATATATATATATATGTACCAAAGATGTTTAATCCATGCTCGAACTTTGAAATCCTGACTAAATTTTTTTTCAGAAGCAAAAGATCTTAGATGATATACTCATCCTTGAATGGAAATGAACTGATTTTTAAGTAATGAGGGTCCTCTAAACAGAAAATAATTTCAGATTTGAATCACTAAAAATACCTGCTAAAGATCGTCGAGTTGCACTGGAAGAAAGCTTGAAATGGCATCAGTTGTCATTTGATATAGACTGTGAAATGCACTGGATTTCGGAGAAGGTTCCAATTGCATCATCGGAAGAAACTGGTCGTTCTCTAACGGAAGCCACCAATATGCAGAAAAAGCACGAACAGTTGGAGGTTAACTTTATTTCTATGCATATTTGAAACATTTAGTGCTTAGGATAGGTCGTATTTGAAGTAGCGCTATTTACCGCATTTTTATTCGTTTCCTTTTCCTAAGTTGTTGTAACCCTTACTTTTTGTTAGATTACAGCTGTTTTGCTTTGGTTTTTCGTACGTATGTGCAACTTCGGTTTTTATGAAGCACCTGTTTCCAGTTGTTTCAATTGCCTTTTTCTAAGTATCGAATATTTTTTAAAAGATTTTTTTTCGTAACTATGAAAAGTCAAGCATTTCATGGTTCAGTTTTACTATTGAATGTAATTTTTTCTTCCTTAAAATTCATGACGAAGTTTTTTTTTATCTTATTTCAACGAGATTTTCGAAATTGCAGGCAGAGGTAGTGTCACGATTACCTCATATCAAGCAGACACTGGAACGTAGTAACAACCTTATAAAAGAGAACCATTATGCTCGGGAACATATAAGAGAGAAATATGGACAGGTGTTGCTTATTTTTATGATGTAATACTTTATTTTTATGCATGTATAGTTTTACTGAATTTCTTTTTCCTTTTTTTACTGATTTTCCAATTGTAGCTTGCTGAAGCCTGCAAATATTTGAATGGTTTAATGGAAAAACGAAAGGATTTGTTGGACTGGGCATTGAAAGAAGAACGATATATGTTCGACGCAACCGAGGTGACAATGGATAATACTTTTCTCTTTGTCTTATTTTATGCAGTTCATAGAATGAATGCATCGAGAATTTTAGTTGATTGTTAACTTCAACCGATACTTGAAAAATTTCCACACATCTTGTGGTCAGCTAACTTTAGGTCGATTCCTGGATGAATGAAAAACGGGGGGCGTTAACATCAGAAGATTATGGTCAGGATGAAGATGCGGCGCAGAAGTTGTTGGCTAAACACAAGGCATTAAGAGCTGATATGGTTACATATAAGTAAGTTTTATATCCAAAAATTTTCACTGCATCCGTTTCTTCCCAATTCTCGTTTTCTGTATTTGCCGCGTAATTATGAGCACCACTATTTCTAACATCTTTAACGACCAGTGTACAACTTGGATTTACTAATTTGTTTTTCATGTGCTTTTCAGACAATGGCTTGAGAAATTATCAGTTCAATGTAAAGAGCTGGAGAATTCAAATCGATCAGACGGTGAACGATTTGTTTCAAAACAAGCGGAACTAGAGAAAGAATTTGAAACACTTTCAAATTTGGCAGACGAAAGAAGACAGCAGCTTGAAAATGCTGTTTATTTGTACCAATATTTGCGGGAAAGCCAGGATCTAGAAACATGGATCAATGAGCAGCTGCTGGTTGCCATGAGCGAAGATTACGGGATCGATTATGAGCATTTAAAGGTTTGTTGAGATTGATGAAAAAAATGCGATGTTTTTGAAGTTTCTGTTTTATTTATTATTTTTTCTTCCAAATATTCCAGCTTAAATTCTACTGCCGCCTAATATTGGAAGTACGAAGTAAACCAATGTGACGTTTAAGGAATTACTATTCGCATACTATTTTCACAATGTAAAGAACTTTCGCCTTGAATTCTTTTTAGTTATTAGAACTTACCTTGAATCTGTGTAGACAAGACAGTTAAACATAAAAAAATTAGTATCGGATACATAAGAATTATTAGTGTTGGGCGGCTGTAACAGACTATATAAATATTTCAGGAACTACAGAGCCGTTTCGAAGACTTCAAACAAAGCGTTAAAACAGGGAGCGAAAGATTTGTGCATTGTGAATCAGCTGCCAATGCATTATTGAGACGCAATCCACCGTTTGCGTGTGATATTTTAAAACGACAGGAAAAACTTAGGTAAATGTTAGCCTATTGAAGCTGAAGTTTATGAATCAGTTCTTATCTCTCCTTTGTTTTATTGAACTTTTAATTACCTTTTTCCTCGTAAGTAGAATGGTTTGTTCTTTTCGTATCAAAATTATGACTATTAGTCATGCCCACCGACTTATTGCCCCAGAAATTTCTTTTATTTCTTTCGTTGAACTACAAGCCGTTGCGTATTTTTACATCAGCAGTTAAATTTTGCGTCACTTTAGTAAAATTATGTGAAAATAGAGGGCTTTCATGAATTCTTTATTTCAAGGGTATATAAGCTTAAATCATGAATGAGCGATTTTCAAACTACAGGTCTGTCTGGTCTCTGCTATTAGATTATATTGAAAGTCGAGATCAGAAATTAGAAGCAGCAGAAGAGCTACATCGTTTCAACCGTGATGTTGCTGAAAATCAAGAACGAATAGCTGAGAAGCAAGCTTCAATTCCTGCAGAGCTTGGTAAAGACATTAAACAGGTCCATTCTTTGTGGTTGAAACACGAAGCATTTGAAAATCAACTTGGCGCAATGGAGCAACAGCTGCGTGATCTGCTGGAAGAAAGTGCACGCTTAAAAGCTGCCTACCCCGGTGGTAATGCCGAACATATCACAGCGCAGCAAGCAGCTTTGGCTGAAGCTTGGCAAGATCTGCAAGACGCAACCGTTTCGCGTCGCGATATGCTAAAAGCTGCTTACGATTTCCAACGTTTCTACGTGAACGTAAGTTATCACTCAAAATTTTCCTATCCCAATTTTTCTAAATTGACCATGTTTGTGAGTCATTTTCGGGTACTTTCTTCTTTAAAATCTTTAGCCTTGCATTGTACTGTAAGATAGAAAATAAAACTATTTCCAGTTAATAATTCATGAAATCTCATAATTGTTGCTTTGTTATCGTTTATTTCTCTAGCATAACTTCAGGTTAAAGATTCTAAAGCATCCAATAGAGTTTGATACATTTTCGAATGGGAAAAATTGTTTTGCTTTCTAGAGTAACGGAAGTTGTGACTGCCTTATTCGCTAGGAAATGTTCCGAATTTGGTCATGCAGATATGCATTAAATTTTTAGGCCCGTGATTTGATGGCATGGACAGAAGTGATAATAAGGGACATGGAAAGTAAGCAAATAATACATGATTTGCAAAGCGCAGAATGGTTGCAGAAAGAGCATCTTCGCCTGCAGGTAATTTCGAAAAATAGCAACTGAAGAAGTATTTTCAAAAGAAAGATACAATNCAGAAAGAGCATCTTCGCCTGCAGGTAATTTCGAAAAATAGCAACTGAAGAAGTTACAAGGGTGTGACGTGAAAATCTTGATATACAGTGCATACTGCAGCTAGAAATTGAATGTTATTTTGAGTTTGCGAATTTCTGTTAGTCTTTCAGAGCGTAATCGTTTTCAAGATCCCACTATTGTTAATTCATAACAGTATAATACTTTTTATCAGCCGAATCTAATATTTAACTTCAGTAAGACTTTATATATTTAAGTTTGTGATATAAATTTATATTTGTGTTTATCAAAGTTGGTAATTGTGATGAAAAGTTACCTTCGCTACACCCGAATTTTAGGCTGAAATAGAGGCGCGTGGACCTGATTTTGCACGACTAACTAGTCGTGGTGGACAAATGATAGCGAAAGATCATTACGCGAGCGCAGAAATTGCAGAAAAATTAAAGCAAGTAGGAACGATCTTTTTATATTATAGTTAAAAAAGTTGCTTTCGATCTGAAATGAAAAAAAATTGTGGGATTCCAAAGGAAAGAGCACTACATTATTAATTGTAGCCAGAGAATTTTATATAAATTTACAAATTAATTTATTCTCTGGTAGGTCGATCAGACTTTGAAGCGAGTCAGAGATGAGTGGACCACACGACGTGATTGGTTATCACAAGTGCGGGAATGGCACGCATTCCAGCGAGAAGCAAAACAAACTTTGGCAACAATTGCAGCTCGACAAGCAACACTTTGTTGTGCACAGGTATCATGAACTTGATTCAAATCAAAATACACAGTTGTTTTTATCAGTTAACTTATATTAGGAAAGAATCTGCTTGTCGCCATGTTCTTTACTAAATTTAGTTGCAGATTTCATAGACTATTAAACAAATTTTAAACTGCTGTGTTGTTAACTTTTTCAGATTGGGGGAACAGTGGAAGAAGTTGAAAGTCAAATCAAAAAAGTAGAGACGTTCCAAAAAGCACTTGCAATTCTTGATGATCGCGTCATGGCTCTACAGAAATCAGCTAAACAGTTGATTGCAGCGAGACACATTGAATCTTCGAAAATCGACCAGTACATGAAACGAGTATGAAAAAATTTTAAACTTTTTGCATATTTGGCTCATCGGATTTTGCGAAGGCATGTTCTGTGGATTTGTCATTATCTGCAATTAGATAGTGATGGATATCACATTAGCAGTATATATAATTAACTATTTAAAAACTGTTTCATCAGTTTAATTAAAAAGTTCTTCAGCTGTGGAGTAAATTTAAAAGAGATAAATTAGTTATCTTGTTCTAGGTTTTTTGGAGTATTTAAGTGAAGTTATATTCTACAGGGGTGTTGCAGATGGCATTTGTTTGAGTTTCTAAAACTACTTAGATTAAAGAAGATAGGTTTTTTTTGGGTATTTGAAATGTGGGAAACCATTTTATTTGAGAAATATTTAACCATTTTGTAGTTCAATTTTATTACTATATTTTTATTTTGAGAAGACTTTTACCTTATTTTTTATTAGAATTATTGATGAATCTGATTGTCTATTAAGGTAGAAGCCGCTCTAGCGCAGCTTCGCGTAGAAATGAATGTGCGGAAGGGTGTTTTGGACGATGCATTAAATTTGGCTCGTTTCAATAGTGATATGGTAGAGATAGGAAGCTGGATTGATGATAAACGAAAAAGAATAAATGCAGAAAGTGATAGACAGGCAAAGTTGACAAGTATTGAAGATAAAATGAAACGTTTGCAGAAACATCAGGTTTTGTAATTTGTTTTCTGCAGTTTTATGTTCTTATTTTATGTAGACCAATGGCAGAGTAATCGTGTCATAATTTTTTTTTTTTCGTGGATGAGAAACGATAAACTTTTTTCTAGATTTTGCAGCTTTAAGATTTATTTTGTACACTTGATTTCTAATGCTTAAATTCCCGACGTATGAGCATGATTTATGCCTTTACAGGCAATGGAAGCTGAGCTGTCAACGAATGGACCTCGCATTCAAGAAATAAGAATGCGAGCGCGGACACTAGCATCGAAGCCTGGCAATGACGGACATGATATTAACAAGAGGTTCCTTCCTTTACTTTTTTTTAATCAAAGTCCAGCGATGAATTTCTTTTTGCTCAACTTTTATTAAAAGGGATATAATTTATTCACTTTAAAAGTGGATGAAATTTCAGGACTAGTGCTGTGTTAAGCAAGTGGGATGAACTGGTAGCTATGTCACGGGACCAAAGTAGTGCGTTGGAAGAAGCTCGAGATTTGCTCGACTTCAAACAACTTGTGGAAAGAGTTATGAGATGGATTAAGGTATGCGTGAACAAAACTCTTTCCATTCAGGCATTATTTATCATTTTTTAAAATGTTGGATTTGATTTATGAAATTGTTTGTCTATTAGTAGTAACGCTAGTAAAATGTGGATATGATCCACTGTTTGAAGAGTCGACAGAATTTCTACCTTCTTTGGAATATTGCTGTTAAACTTAATATACTGTTCTAGTTATACGGGACAAAAGTTAAACTAACGGTGAGCATTTTTTAGGAAAAGGAACTACTAGTTAGTGCTGGTAAGATGGGTCGGGATATGGAGCACTGCCAGGCATTACTTGAAAAATTGGATGGTACACAAGCGGATGCAAGTGTCGATCAAACATCGGTTGAGTCTGCGAATTGTTTAGGTCAAAAGCTGATTGCTCAAGGACGTTCTTCGAAAGATGTAGTACAGCAGCAACTTAAAGAACTGAATGAAGCGTTAGTTCTATGTTTCTCCGTTCAAAAAGATTAAATTGGTGTTTGTCTTGGGACTGACAATAGGAAAAGAGGATTTCCTCCCTTTTTTGTGGCATGGTACTATTGGTCGTCCGAAAATTTAAGATTGTTTTTGCATTGTAAAAGCTCTTTGTATTTGGACAAGTGTATGCTGCAAGGATGGGACCAATCACTTTATTGATTGATAAGCCGTATTTAAAAAATTACTGTTAAATTTCAGCTGGAACCAGGTACAAGGTAAATTGAGTTTGTACCGCTTACAGCTTCGTTCAGCGCTTGAAGTTCACGCGTTCAATCGGGATGTTGACGACACGTGTGAAAGAATTCAAGAAAAGCTCACTGCTGTCACAAGTGATGATCTTGGGAAAGATTTACATTCTGTCGAGACATTGATTCGTAAACAGGAGGCGGTTGAAAGAGATATGACTGTCATTCATGAGAAGCTTAAGTTACAACTTATATACTAATTTGAATTAATGAAATGAACCATTTCTGAGAACATTAGTGATTTATTGCTACTGACAGTATAAAAAAATCTATCCGATTTTGACTTGAAATTGAATTCTTGTTTACTCATATCTTAATTTTTCAGATGTATTTGTAATAAAGTAAATATGCTAATAGACTTGAGATAATCATTTACCATCTATTACGAATGATTTTGCTTTTTTTTAGGCTCACGATATTGAAGCACAAAAACTTTTGGACAGAAAACCTCCACTTTACAGTACAGTTATAGAATCACTGCAGAAATTGGAAACTTCCTGGAAACAGTTGGCTGAACGAGCCACAGCCAGGTTATTTCTATATCTTTTTTCTGGTTTTTTTTTTTGAAATTTAGTAGTTAATGACAAGCGCTCTTGGTCATAGCTAAGGACAAATTCACTTTTACTAATTTATACTTCTAGGGGACAAGCACTAATGGCATCGGGAGAATTACATAAATTTCTTGATGCTATGCGAAAAGCTGAACTCTGGGCTATAGATGCTCTTAGTCGACTCACAACTCAAGAACTCCCGCGTTCTGTGACAGATGCTGATATATCCATTGCTAGACATGTTGAAAGGCTCGCTGAAATTGATGGACGACAGGTTATTTTGGTCATTGTGTTTCAAAAAATTTTTTGTATTTACACTTGTGATTTGAAAGGTATTTTTTCATAGTCTCTCATGGAAAAAACAGCCAGTATTTCTCATTTCATTTCAAATCAAAACATTTTAGTACTGACCTGATTAAACTTGATAAATCCTCGATAAGTATTTTAAAAATTCCTGGAATATTTATTCTGGTCTCTTTTTCAGCGTGAAATGTCAGAATTGCGAGAGTGGAGCGCAAAATTGATTTCTAAACAACCGGAGCATAAAAGTGAAATACAACGGTCATTGAAACGACTTCAAAATGTGGAGCATCAGTTACGTCAGGCATGGGAAGCACGAAATGTTGCTCTTGCTCGAGCTCGGAATCGTCAATTATTTGCTGATCAGGCTGCTCGTGCTGAGCAATGGCTTGCATCAAAGGAAGCCTTCTTGAAACAGGTGAAAAGTTTACTTATAATTTAAACCTTCGATGTTATTCTAGAAATGGATAATTGTTTTCTAAAATTCTTTTTTTTTTTTGTGAATTGCATTATTTACGTATTGCTTTTTTGTTTTACACTAATTCAGACAGGTATTTTGCAAATTACAAGTTACGTCTGGTAAATAATTACGTAAATTTTTCCAACTTTCTGCAATGACTTCATATATCGATTTTAGGCAGACATGGGCGAAAGTGTTATTGCTGTTGATGTATTACTCAAGAAACATAGTGATTTCGAAAAGACGCTTATTGCCCAGAGTGATAAAATTGACGCTTTAAGAAAAGATGCAGATTCCTTGGCAATGTGTGATAGCGATTATTGTGATGAAATTGAGAAAATGTATGTTCATATGTTTGGTGGGTGCGGTAGTACAACTGGAAAAATTATTTTGAAATTCGCAGTTCAATTTTCAATGTAATTGAGGGGCAAAATTTTCAGCAAGTTAGTCTCTGTGAAACTTCTTGTTCTCCTACATTATTTGATTTGCGTAAAAAATGATTTGGGATTTTTAGCAGAGATACAGTCCTCTCTCGTCATACAGCACTTATGGATTCATGCAAAAGACGTCATGAATTGCTGAATGAATCACGCAAATTGCATGAGTTCATCGACAGTTGTGGTGAATTGATGACATGGATCAATGCAAACATTCAGCTCGCATACGATGAAAGTTTTTTGGACCAAACGAATCTAAGGCTCGTTGACGGCTTGATTAGGCATTGGCATTGAATGCAATGCATTGAAACAAATGGATGAGTCTTTCATAGTTAAATAATAAAATAATGGAAATGAGGGCTCAGTAGTCTCGCAATCAATAGGAAAAAATTCAATCTGGTGAACCCTGATTTATTACTAAGTTTGCCGCATATATCAATATTATGTATATAATTTAGTCTGGGGAAGTGTTGCCGTCAAAAAAGTTAATTTTTTTATAGAGCTAAACTTCAAAAGCATTTGACATTTGATGCTGAGTTGGAAGCTAATGAAGGTCGCGTTAATGCAACGATTGAAGCTGGCAACAAACTTATTGCTAACAAGCATTATGCAGCCGATCGAATCACTCTGCAAATTGCTGAAGTTAAACGTGGTTGGGATGAACTGAGAAGGTAATACTCATTTATGGTGTAAGTTTGTGAATAATCAGAATTTTTAACGTGTGAATAATTCTTGTCTTTTCAATTAAACAGATAATATATAAGCTAGTGTATATATTGCAATTTATACTTCTTTTCTAAAAAAAAAATTTAAATGCCAGTGAAGCGTAGAAATAACCATCAATAACCATTTCCTCTTCAGCAAATCCGTAATGAAAAGACGTCGGTTGTGGGAAGCTAACGAAGCATATCAGTTAAATCGACGAATTGAAGATCTGGAAAAATGGCTCGAGAGAGTGGAAAATGATTTGTCGAGCGAAGATCATGGGAAAGATTATATTTCTGTGGAAGCACTTATCAAAAAACAAGATGATTTGGAAGCTGAAATCATATCCAGGAAAGATGCAGTCTATGAAATTGTTTCCAAAGCGCATGATTTCCAGAAGCAGGTAGATGAATGAATAGTTTTACAGCTTTCTTCATTTTTATTATATAAAATTTACCATTTTATTATGGAATAATAATTGTTACATTTCAATAAATTTGGCATTTTTTTTTTGCTTTGACATTAATAGGTGACCCATTTATTAGACTATTCGTAGCTTAATGGAACAGAATTCGTTTAATTCACTGCAGTGCAAGTTAATATATATCTTTTTTTGCTGCATTTAAATTCTGAACAAGATTTTTATGACGCCTCTTTTTTTCCATTCTCAGCATAGAAGCTTTTGATAATTCCAGGGTTACGCAACAGCTAATGAATCGTTGGAAATGGCAACTGCCCTCGGGGAGCGGTATAATAAGCTGAAGAAACCTTGTATAATTCGCCGTGAAAACTTGAATGATGCCTTAGCGTTTTATGGCTGGATATCAGAAGCGGAAGAGCAGATTGAGTGGTTAAGTGATCGAAAACGACAAACAGTAAATACAGATTATGGAGATACGCTGCATGCCGTGCAGTTGCTGACCAAGAAGCATGCACATCTCGAAGCTGATGTTAACAGTCATCAAGTTGGTTTTAGATTTTGCAGTTGATGCGAAAACATTTCATCCATTTGCGAGTCAAACTTTAGGACTGAAAAACCTAGAAGTATTCCAAATTTGATCACGGCATGGAATTAATCCTATTCAAATTTATAAATTCTGTAATTTTTCCGAACGAAAGGGCGAAAGAGTTCATTCTCCGAGTTTTCTTTGTTTCTATGCATATTTTGAATTTGTTTTGGCTGGTTTGTCATTCATTCGGTTTAGGAAGCAATAGCAAAAGTTGAAGAAAAAGGTCGCAAGATGATAAAGAACGGACATTTTGCATCGAACGGAATACAGAAAATTCTAGACGAGTTGTCGACATTGGTATTATCCGTGAAACAATTCATAAGCGAAAGGTCGCAAAGGCTGAAGGATTCTTTGCGAAGTCAACAAGTAATTTATTAGTTCTAAGAAATGTATTTAAGGTTTTGTGGATTAAGCGCAAAAAAAAAATGAGCGGTAATTTTAAAGATAAACCTTTGATTTCAAAATTTTTATGGGATCTGTTGGAAGCTGTCTGAATTGTTTCCTTATTCTCATGGGGTTACATTTTTTTTTTTTTTTTTTCAGTATTATGCAGAAGCTAATGAGGCTGAGCAGTGGATGCGTGAACGTATGCCACTGGTAGCTAATAATGACATGGGCAAAGATCAAGCAGCTGCGGAGGGACATTTGCGACGACTGAAGGCGCTAGAAAGTGATATAAATAAATTCTCTGATGAAGTAGAAAGACTACGAAAGGAAACGGAATTGATGCTTACTGCAAAACATTTCGATTCTACAAATGTTAGTTTTGATGTGTTGTATTGTTTGTTTTTTTCTTATGTTAGATCCTCAGTACATTTCTATAGTCTGTTTACAAATTTTTACCAAAATAGATTGTTTGATATAAAAACCGAATCAATTGGGTTGCAAATAAGTTCTTCACTATCCACCAATAGAATTAGGCTTTTGCACTTAGACTGAGACTTACCTTGTTCAAATCGAGACTTGCTTTCTTTTTTATTTTATCTTCATCTTAATCTTTTTTAAGCTTTCTTCAAAACAAATCAAATTAGAAGAACTGTATAAGCAGCTGAGAGATGATATCTCAAAACGTAAAGTGCAACTAGTAGATTCAGCAAGATACCACTCATTCGTTCGCCAAGTTGATGGCCTTGATCGATGGCTTTCGGAGAAATTGGAGATTACGAAGCAAGAAAATTATGGTATATATAAATCAAACATTGAAACTGGAAACTGAATTTGTATTTGAAGTTTTTCTTCTAGTACATAATCTTTAACTTTTTGAAGTTGATTTAGCATATTAATACCATGTTGTTGTGTTACGGGATGTCATAGCCTCTCATCATACCGGTTCCAATCACTGGTTGTGAAGGTGTCTGAGGATCCACTGCATAAAAAATTGAAGAAATATCCAGCATTTTTAGGGATGGTGGTACTGCATTACTGGTTTCAGTTTAAACGAAAGGAATAATTTAAGTCAGTTTCAGGCCGTGATTTGGCTGAATGCCAGAAACTAGTAGCCGATTTTGATCAAGTTGTACGCGAATTAGCATCAGCTGGAGAAAGAATTGCTGGAGTAAAAAGAGCTCAGGTAACACCAAATTCTTCGACAAATTTTGAAAGTTTCGAGCTCTGCTTGTGGGTTGTCAAAATGTTTTTTATTTGTTGCTTCAGGAAGAATTGCTTCGTAGTGGCCATCCATTTGGTGTATCAATCAAAGCAAAGGGAACTGATTTACACCATCTTTGGTCTCGAGTTAACGAAGCAGCCAATGAAAGGCAACAAGCTTTGCAGGGGGCCGTCCAGGTCTATATTTTAATGTTATTAGAGAGTCTTATTATAACCCAATTAACATTAACAGTTGTGAGGTACATCATCCATAAAAAATGCATACAAATGATTAATGGGGTAAAAGGAACAACGAATGGTTTGAAACGACTATAGATTTTACTTTTTAGTGTTTTGAATCTTTCTGATAAGCGACTTAAGATTTTACGCACAAAATATCACTTTTATATGTGATAGAGCATGACGATTATTATTACAACAGAAAGGCAGTCAATCTTTTTCCGAGTTTTATTTTAGGTCTCATATTCATCTGCTTGTATTCATTTCTCTTTCACCTGCCTGTTCTCCATTTGCTCTATCATATTGTTATGGTTTCAGGTCCATAAATTTGATCAAGATGCTGATGAAACCCTTGGTTGGTTAGAAGAAAAGGAAGCACACCAGGTAGCACTTGAAGGTGAAGATATTTCTCGTGCTGATCTTCCTGCCTTGAAACAGTTGCTGAATAAGTATGATGAATTTATGCGTGGTGTTACAGCAGTCGAAAAGCAGGTTTGTGGTGAACATTTAAATTTAAAAGGATAATAAAGTAAATTTTTAATTGACTTCAGTTGCTGTAATTAAATTTTTTTTTCAGGTCAACGATTTGAGTAAAGAAGCAGAACGTTTAATTTCACTTTATCCAGACACACAAGAACATTTAGTAGTGCGTAAAATGGGGATGGAAGAGCAACTGAAGGATGTAGTTAGTACAGCTAATAAATATTACGAGAAACTGCAGCAAATGCAGAATTTGCAATCATATTTCCAAGAACATCGCGATTTGATCTCATGGATCAGTCGTTTACAACATGCTATAACAAGGTTTATATATATTTTTTTTCTATGATGCAAGTGATAATAAGGATAATTTGCTTCGGGATCACCATGGGTGCGAGAACGTAAAGTGGAACAAAAACCATTTATTTGTAAAATATGAAGCTTAGGCTGAAAGTTTCTGAATGAGTTTGTACTAGGTATTATATTGCAGTGAAACACTTCCGAATGATGTGGAGGGATGTGAGACATTGATGCTGAGGCATACAGAATATCAAACTGAAATCAGTGGACGACAGCCCGCTGTTAATGAGTTTATTCGTAAGGGTAATAACATGATTACTGCACAGCATGTTCTCTCTTCCGAGATAGCTGACAAGGTTTGGTTCCTTTCTCAATCATTTGGAATTTTTATTAATGAGTATATGTTGGTATTTTCTTAAAAATTAATTTCCAAGAAATTATGGTAATTTGGAGTTCCATACTCGAGCTATAAACTTCAGAAATCGTTAATCACTGAGAAATGGTCTTCATGTTTGAGGAATAGGAGAGAAAAACATCTCTAATTTCTTGTTTCTCTGGTACACTCAAAGAACACTACGTCTGTTTAGATTAAACAGCTCGAATCAGCTATAGATTTGTTAAAAGATATCTGGAAAGAACGATTGGTTCTATATGAAGAGAATTTGGACCTGCAGCGATGGAAACGAGATGCACATGTTACAGACTCTTGGTTAACAGAGAAAGAAGATATGTTGAAAGAAGATTGGAGAAAAGTTGAAGATGTCGATGACGCAGATAATAAAATAAGGTTTATATATATATTTTTTTTCCTTCATCTCAAGTTGAAAATTTCTTTTTCTAAAAGTACGACTCGTTCAGGATGACATCTTTGTATACTAGATTTCTCAAAGAAGAATGGATTTATTTTCCAGGAATTTTGACGATTTTCTAATTACCTTAGAAGCGCAAGGGGAGAAGTTTGACTCCTTGAAGAGGTTAACTCTTTTGGAAAAGGCTTATTCGAAACAGCGGAAGAAGGAGACTGAAAGGTTTATTAGTCTCTATTCACTTATAATCCTGATCATATAATTCAAAGAAAAATTTTTAAGGAAATGCTATTTTAAGAAGGTTTTAATTTAAAGAAGAGTGATACATCCATTTTTAAAAAATTTAAATTATGGACGTTATCGATCATGCTTTGGTACCTTCCTGATTCCTTAGTGAGCAATTTTTTTTTTTTTTTTTAGAATTCGAACGGAGAAAGGAAAAAGTGAATCGAGAAGAGATAGCATTAAAACATTTGAGAAACAAAATAAATTACAAGATCGCAGAAAGGAACGCGAAAGACGCATGACACAGGAAGTTTCACTGATGAAGCCAAGTCCGTCATACACTGAAGAAATGTATGCATCGCATACTTTACCGCATCCTCGGCGTGGAACTGAACCTGTACCACGTATTCGGACTTCTTCTTTCGAATCAAAAGTATGTTATGAGGAGTTAGCTTTTTTGGATTTCTTTTCAGCATATTCATAGCTTGTAATGCAGTGCTGAAGTCTAGAAGAAACTCTATGTTATTACGATGAGTTAGAGTTGATAATACCGAAGTATCACTTTGTTGACACTATAGCTCAGCAAGTTTCCTTCTCGTTTTAGGAAACGGCAGTTACTGCTTCAAGGCAGACGACTTTAAGCATTTCGGATGGTTCGTCAGTGGAAGCTGAAAGGGTGCAAAAAACATCAGGGTCCATATTATCAGTCGATGAAACTCCCGTGATCCAGAGGATAGGTTCAGCTCGAAGAACTCCAAAATTTACTACAAGACGGTCGAATTCATTGAAAAAGGTCAGGACATGGGAAGACTTCGAACCTATTGATATGCACGGAAACCTTGATCGGAAACAAGATTTACAGGTACGAAGTTTTGAATTCGAAACTTTATTATTTTTCTGAAAGGTCTCCCTTATCGAATTGCCAACTGTAATGAACAATATAATATTCCTTTACAGCATACTCTGCTGTTAAATATCTCAGCCCACTATATTTGATTTTGTGCTC
Organism: Setaria digitata; assembly: GCA_003640385.1. Lineage (NCBI taxonomy): Eukaryota > Metazoa > Nematoda > Chromadorea > Rhabditida > Setariidae > Setaria > Setaria digitata. The sequence goes on along the minus strand of RCAB01000027.1, from coordinate 81,970 downwards.
AGGAAAATGAATATTTCATTAGATTGGCCTGGTAACCGCATTTAATATCCTGCATTTGAACTGTGAGTTGATGTTTGTAAAACAGTTCATTTCTCCTTTAGGTTTCGTAGGCATTCTTGTAATTTTTTTTTTCTTCAGAGCGGTGGAAAAAAAGCAACTATACGCACATGGAAAAGATATTATACAATTCTTTGTGGACAGTTGCTTTGTTTTTTCAAAGATGAGGATTCGTTTTTGGAAAATTCGGCTGCTTCTGCACCAGTTAATATCTTAAACGCAGAATGTGATGCTTGTCCTGAGTACATGAAGAAAAAGAATACCTTCAGGTTAATCTTTATTTTGGCTGTTTCATGTCTAATTAACTGATGAAGAGTTCAAGGTTTAAGAACTGATCTGATTAAACACTGACCTGAAGATTTTTTATCTTGAAATGAAAACATCTGGCCTGTGAATATAGCGAATGAATGGGTTTTTATCAGTTGCAGCTAATTTTTCGTAGGAGTAATTAAGGTATACTATTAAAATTTTCGCGGAGGAAAACTGTATTTCAGGCTGAAGATACAGGATGGATCGGAGTATCTCTTTGCTTGTAGTGATGATGATAAGATGCTGGAATGGGTGTTGAAGATAAGATTTCATGCAAATTTGACACCTGCCCAACAACTTCGAAGCTTTGATAAGGTTTATTGTGAAACACTGTAAGGGGAAAAGTGAAGAGGAAAGAGGGTAACAGAAAAGTGGTTTAAAGACAATAAGTTTTATCTACTTTTCCATAGGTGGGAAGTGATGTGATTATTTCAGGAAAAACTGTTTAATTAATTTTAGAGTGAAAGTCCTCCTATGTATTCACCTCCTCCTCGACCTGGAGAAATCGTACGACGACACACAACGGAATTAGTTTCATCGATAGAAGTAAACCCTTACTCGGCCTTAGCCTACGAATCCAATTTATATGAAAAACTCGATATCACAACAGGCAGTCATTGTAAGTTTTATACATATGTTTGAAAAACAAAATTTTCGGCGTTTGCAGATGATGTCTTTTGTGATCATTAAATTTGTCACTTCTCTTTAATTGCATGTAACAGTCCAAGAATGAAGTAAATGAAGTACTAGCAATGGTTTCTTTTTCTTTTATGTAGGTAGGTACCGAAATTATGTTACTATTATCAACTTTGTTATTAATTTTCAGGTGACAAAAGAGAAATGACACCTGAGCTTCAAAATCAACCATATGATTCGAGCACTGCAGGAATATCTACACAGCGTGAGAACGGGTTCGGAAACCTTGTTAGTATTGATTTCCTGAATTTCAGAATGTTCTAATAAAAAGTTAGATATAAATGATTCAAAAAGTCATGTCTTATTGTTTAAAACTTTCTCTGAATGAATTTTTCTTCAGCGATGAGATCTAATACGCTAACAAGAGTAATACTTTTAGCACTTTTTGGTGTTAGATGTTCAAATTCTGTTGTAGCAGGAGATTCGTATGCTTAATTTTATTTCAGAAGACAACGGTGTTTTGCGTTAATGAAGAAATATAAAAGATGAAGATGAAATTCAAATTGATATTGTCGAAATAATTTCAATAAGAGTAGAACTCTTACAATTAGAAAATTAGTTGGGGAAACCTTTCTGTTTGAAAAGTAGGACCACATAAACTCTGTGGCTTATAATTTCCTTGCATAATTCCTTCCTTTGCTGTCTTTTATTGTCTTTTAGCTGAAATTATGGCCTTGCTATGATCCTTTTTTTCTCAGGATGGTCCTGAATTACAGTATTTGAATCGTGATAAAGAAATGAACGGCAAGTGGGTGTCAGAATTGGATTCGGATTCCATGGCATCATCAACGTTGCGTCGTAACATCAGTAATATCAAAGGTGCTGATAACGATTTTGTTGCTTGGGTAGAAAAACATTCTGATTTTTCATCAGCAGGAACAGCTGCGCCTATTATCCCTCTTCCCGCGGCTGATGACACTGATTCTGTTAAAAGTGGGTTTTCTTACGATTTTATTAAGCATATATTTCTAAAGTTTGATATGTTGACTAATCGATCGTCATAAACACTTTTTCCAATTAATTATTTTAAACCCTAGTTTTTGTGCTGCAGCGGTTAGCCTATTCTATACGTAACAAGTGATTTTCCTTATGTACTATCCATTCTCTGTGTATAAAAAATCCCCTTTTCTGTATATAAAAAATGATAGAACTGAAACCCTTTTAGACTTTCATTCCATCGAAACCTTTTCATTGCTAATTAATTTATCTTCAGAGCGTAAAGCATTTTCGTTCTTCAAGCGTAGTTCACGGCATAAGGAAAGTAGCAACAAATGAAGAAATTGACACAAATGCTTGGAGTATATAATCGATCATTGTTTTATGTGATACATTATAAACAGATGCTTTGAAAGTAATAAGGGTTATCTGGTTATCATTATTAAGACTGCTATTGTCTCTCCCAACTTTATGTCGTATTTGTGTAACTGTTTGAAGTTCCCCGTTTCATATTCAAGTTAAGCTTGTCTCTTTCCCCGCTAATTTATTTATGACAGACATCTGGGCTTGTTTGGAACTTGAGACTTTTTTCTCGTACTTTGTTACTGTCGACCAAACTCATTTCCAAATCGTTATAAAGATGCATGGAACTTCACTTATTGTTTTGATTGCTTTTAAAACAGATCATTCCTTGTTTTTATTATTAATGATATTCCTTTTTTTTTTACATGATATGCTATGGCCTTATTTGTTACTAATATCGATAGCAAATTAAATATGATTAATTTCATTGGTTAATTTTTACTTAATCCCCTTCTAAACACTAGTGAATAAAATGAATGTCTGCCAGAAGTGTCATGAAGTGGTTGGTGCCTTCATGTCAAATGCGAAATTCCTTTTAGTATTTGCCGAATCTGTTAGGACAAATGCTATAAGTTGACAGCCTTTACTGGTTGTATCGATAGTACTTATAGTTTTACTTCCGACCTTTTTATGATCTATTGTTATATTTTTAAAAAGCATTTTATCTTATGTACACCTCAGTGAAATGTAAAAGTACCGCTTTTTTGTCATGTTATGGCAATATATGATTAAAAGCGTAGATGTTTTGACTGCTCATACCCAATGAGTGCTGCAGTGTTGAATTTTGATGTCACGAAGGATTAGCTTAGCGAACTGTTTTACGACAAAAATATTTGTGAAAAAGTCAAGTAGAGTCAAAGTATTTCTGTATATTACGGTAGGAGATGGACTTAAATTCTGGCAGGCAAATTTGGACTGGTAGTCAGAGTCACAAAAAACCAGGAACTGTTCGTTCATCTTGCAAAATTTCATTGTTGAATCTCAAAGAGAATGAAGACATCAATTCGTATCGTATTCACTTAGCTAACTGAATATTGCAGTTGAAGTTTGGAAATGATAACAAGGATAGCTTTTTGAAGAGGTATGCTTAGTAGGTGCTTTCTGGGTGGGTGATTGAGAGTGATGGTGATGGGAATTTTGATAGACCTTTTATAGAACAGCCCCTTCACGTGAAATTGGGAAGTCTTCGAACTTATCAGCATGGTTCAGGTTCAATTTCCTTACAGCATTCACTAAATATTACGACGACCTCATTTATTACGATGTCACATTGCCTTTCCACTAACATCTCAGTGGAAGTGATCATTTTCACTTATTTTTAACTCACACAATAGATTTCACTAATGGTGGTTGTTTTTCATCCTGTCCGACTAATTTCAAATTAGAAGTTTTCATAAACTGCTGAGGTCGAACAACTGAATCTGTGCCAAGTTCTCTAAATTAGGCCAAACATAAGTTTCTGATTGTTACGTGCCTTAATAACCGAAAAGGCGTCACGTAGGGAGTCCAATTTTTGCAAAAGTTTTTCGGTTGTGTAGAAGTAAATTTCAAAAACGTAAACCAAACTTTCTTGTTCAGATCTCATTTTTTCAGTTAATTCAACGCTAGCGTCTATGACATTGATTCAGTGGAATCGTAAAAGGTCGTTGACATGGATATCCTGTGAATAAAGCAGCTACAAACTTCGAAGTCATATTGGTCGGTGATCATTTCCAAAACATTCCTCTCTCTTCTACTTCCAGAAAAAAAAACCTACAAACTTGGCTTTGCGCCTTCCTACCCTATCTTTTCCATAATTCTCAGATCCACGCTTACCATACGTATATTGAGTTTGCATAGTGCCTCACAGTGAAACCGCGTTTTCTTTAGTGTATTGAGGTAGGGGTTTTGTAATTTCTTTTACAGGAGTTTGCGTATTTGTCACTTAGAGAACTTTCAGGTGGTATATCTCACTATCAACAATGGCTGATCCCTTAAAATTACTACATGAATATGCAATTGGCCGACGTACTATGCGAGAAATCAAAAACGTTTGTTTTTTTCCAATTTTTTTTTTTCCAGAATTTCCCTTAATAACAAACGATAAACAAATGGGGATTATTCATCTCTGATTGTGGTTGAGATTTTTTGGTTGTCAACAGGACATTGATATTCATTAATTCTTTTAATGCAATATAAATTGCTCGGAATGAATATACTTTAAGAGATCGGAAGATGTCTATGGCGAAATGCAGGACGTGATGATGGACTGATTTAGTAACAAGAATTCATACTGACATACTAAAAATTATAAGTTTAGTCGTAGTAATGTTCAGTTCATTTTAGGGTAATCAACGTTATTATGTATTCGGTGACGCAGCTTATCGACGTGATGTAAAGACTAATTTGATGGTATATGGCAGACAGAACGAGTACTATACGTTGGAGTCGTTATTATTACTATGGGAAAATCGGGAAATGCAACACACTGCTTATGTCAAGGATGCTTCTGGTAAAGGAATACAATGCGTCACCAGGCCCGATAGGTGTGTTTCTCGTGTAAACTTCGAGTTGCTAAATGGACCAAAGCACGTTACTTTCAGATGTTAGTTGTGAAAAGGAGAGGAAAAGGAGGCTTTGCTTTGAGTTCAATTATTTGCAAGTGTTTCTGGCTCCTTCTTAGTGTATTTCGGAGTTATTTCCTGAACTGTTCCTTCGTCTTCCAGATTTCTTTATTCTTTCCGACAAGTAAAATCCGGTGATTTCAGAAATTTTTCTTATTTTCAAATTTTTTAATCTTTGTTTCTGGTATTATTTTCTCATTTTAAAATATTTTTTAGAATTTTTCAGTTCTCTCAAATTTTAGGGCTTTTGTTTCAAGAATTACAAATTTTTCAAATTACTAATAAATAGTTATATCTTATCCCGAATAATTAGTTAAATCTGCCAAGCCATTTAGGTTCACCGTATATCTCATCGGACCCTTTAAATTTTTTGAAATTTTAACTTTTTTAATCCAGGCGTGAGCTTTTGGCATATCTCAAAGGAGAACGGGAGCAGCCACCGCAGACAGTGGACTTGTTAGCGCCTATTCCAGCACCAATTCCTGTTTCTCGGCTTATTGATCAAAATGAACCAGAAGTGAAGAAAGCTCGTTATGATGGTGAAGAAAATCGGTTGGTGTTGTGGAAAAAAATGAATTCTAGCAGTCTTTAGCTCTTTTTGTATAGTGTAAATAAATATGAGCGATTCGACTAAACACATGCTTTTATAGCTATTTTGCTTTTCGGTAACAAATAATTCCAGGCAGCGGATCCAGAACCTCTTGAAAGGTACTGTAACGGAAGGTAACAAAAGTGCGGATGTGGAAGGGGTAAGAGATCTCAGTGATAAACTCACAGCCGACAAAATTGCTGCTTTAAAAAACAAGCGGAAGAAAAATATGGCAAGAAATACAATCAAATCGGTAGATGACCGGTAAATTTTTGCTCTAAGGATCTTATGAATTGTTCTCAGGTCGTTTGAGGTTCCAAGTATAGAAATGTGATCCTACTTTATTTTTTATTTACTTCTGCAGTATGTTGTTATCGTGATGATTCACTCAGATATGAAACTGACAGAATGACCTTCTTATAACTGAAAAATAATTTAGGTTCGGTGCTCCAATGGATTTAGATGTACCCGAAGTAAGTGAGGATGCTCTGGATCGGGAGTTGAAAGGCAAGGAGCGAGTATGGAGAAATCGAACAAGCGTTATGGAAGCAGCATCTAAGGAGTTCACCTCAATCCTGTCTATTTTGCATAGTTTTAAAGTATATGCGTTTGTGCTAGCTGCTGGACTTTCTTTGAAATCTAGTTAATTCTTCCAAATTTTGCAATGGGCTTCACAAATTTTTAGCTTCGAGAAGAAGCTGCACAACGTCAGAAATCGACAGTACCTCCACCGAGAGCAACAGCAAACGATCGGACCAGAACACAGCCTGCTGGTTATTCACGTTATGACCAGGAAAAATTTAACAAAGACCAGACTGCTGGCTTCAAAATTGAAACCGGGCTTACCTTCCAAGGTTTATATTGGAGTTAATAGAAGTAGTTCTTAATTTTCTAACAAAACTTAATTTGAACTAGCGCGAGATTCAGGAAAACTCATTCTAGTTTTCAGGAACATCAATAATGTCTGCTTCGGGAGCAAAACCAATGGTAATGGAATCTTCAGCTCCAGCGAAGACTCTCCTTACACCTAACTCTGATAGTGGTAATCCACGACATCAGAAGCGGCAGTCACGAACACCAATTATAATCATTCCAGCGGCTGGCACATCATTGATTACTATGTTCAATGTTCGAGATATATTACAGGTTTAATTTTGTATTTGATTGTGGAATGTTGGACTTATTCTTGCATTTGACTGTGTAATTATTTTCCTCAAATTTTGCTATATTATCGAACACGGTTTTTACTGTAATTCATCTATGTATACTTCATATTTCAAATCAGTAAGGCGCAATTAAAATTACCAGCAACACAGGATATGCGTTTTATTACAACTGAAGAACGAAAGGCTACCTGCCGAAGGGAAAATGAAGTTTTGATACAAAGGTTAAAGCATGACGGTGTCACAGTTCCATATAGAGTTGTTGAAAATCCTTTGAAGTTTGGTGACGATGAATGGAGTCGAGTTGTTGCTGTTTTTGTTCAGGTATTTTCCTTGGTTGTCGCGTTTGTTCTTGTTAATTGAATTCAAACTATGATGTTTTTATTTTCTATAGTTTTCGATTTTCTTTCTTTTCCACTATTTACCTGCAATCCCAAGTTTAAGTAACTTGAAATTTAGCTCTACCATATAGATGACAAGGAAAGATGGTGGGCTCTTATGCGCATAATTTTCAGAAAAATTTATGGTGACGGAAGAATTTCCAACATGAGTAATCTTTTACAATGAGAGAAAAAAACGTCAATTGAAATCATTTCAGGGGCCAGCATGGCAATTTAAAGGCTGGAGATGGGGTGGTAACCCGACAGATATATTTGCAAATGTTGCAGCTTTTCATTTAATGTACGACGACCAAAAAATGGACAATAATGTGTCTAAGTGGAGTGTCAATGTCTTAAAGTTATCACGAACGAAACGACATCTAGATCGTGCTATATTAGCTCGTTTTTGGGAAGCACTTGATCGATATATCATCAAAAATAAGCCGCATCTTAGGTACTAAATATTTTTTGCTGGTATTTTTTATTGTGATATTATTATTGTTCGCGTGGAAGAACCTTCGTGAAATGAGAACTCAAACACGCGAGGAAGACTTACATTTTCAGGAGTTTGATTCTAAGGCAAGGAATTAGTATTTAGATTTAGAAATAGTCTGTAAATACATATTCTTTTTAGGTGTAAGATTCATCAGTGTTATTGTGTAATGTTAGCGCGTCATAAAATGATTAAAACTTTCTTTTACATATTTTCTCTCTAAACACATTTTGTGAACTACTTGTTGAAAATTAGTTATCGGCCAAGGAATCATACATTATCACCTGTTTGGAAAATTTCGTGTTTTATTGAATGCTGTAAATATATTGATGTTTTGCGGAGTATTACTGTTTGGAAATAACACTGCTTAAATAGGTCTATTTCAGTCCTCGAACATAAATAGTATTTCGGTGTATATTGCACCTTATCTGCTTTCCTTGCATATGTACTTGATAATTCGTGTTTATTTCTAAAATTTGTAAGTTAGAAAAAATTCTTGTTGAATTCAAGTACAGTATTTACCTGAAGGAACTGAAATAACTTTCAATGGATATGGTGGTAGAACATACGAGCCAACAAACATGAAGAAAAGAGAAATGATAGGTTCAGTTTGGCTTGTATATTCATTCTTTGTTTAATAATTGTTAGTTCATATTGGATAGTTGAGCTGAGTTTTTTTTTCGCATTCATGTTGATGTTTTTCCTATCTTTAATTTCATGTATTTACAATTTGAATGAAGTAATGTATTAGTAGTTTTGCAGCAGTATTCCGACATTTGAAACAAGAAAGGAAACATCCACACAGCATAGAGACTGAGTCTAAGTTTGTCGAGACAGTCTGAAGAATGGTGGTGGGTGAATTCGTATCGTGCTATATGGTTTTAAAATTTTTAAAAATAAGTATCCAAGAAAATCAGTATGAAGTTGGTGTAAATGAAGTAGGGCGGAATGGTTGAGATCGGGTGGATTTAAGTTATAACGAATTGAGACAAGAGATGAAAATTTGCAAAAGTAACTGTGTGGAAGTGTTGTGTAGAGGTTGTCTGTTAGCATCTGCTACACAAAAGCTATGTATGGAACTGAGATGCAGGGATTCTTTTTTGTGGTTTCATGTACATGAATAAATAATACTGGTTACGGAGATTTTTTATTGAGGATGTTTTTCCTTATATATTATTCCGAATAAACGAACTTTGAAAGTGGTATACTAAGAACTGGGGTTCTTCAAAACTTATCAAACCTAAAAGAACGCAGATGAATTCGCTCTTTCTAAATTTAGAGCCCATAAAAGCAAGGAAAGCGTAAAAAGATGGGTTTTGCTATAAATCGTGAAGGTTTCCTGTCCTGTTATGGTTCATGTTAGGCAGAGGATTTCTTTTTTTTATTATGAAATTTTCTGGTTTATTTTGAAAAATCGCAGTAAAAAAGTGAAATGAAAAGTAAATAAAAAAAATATGGTTCTCCGGTTTCGTACTGTTGTAAGTAATCAGATATCATCATTAGATCTTACGTGTTATAGAACCTCTGGGATGGCTGCTGATTCAAAAATTGATGAGCTGTTTTCTTTGCTGGAAAACGGCGAACTCCGAAGCGTCAATCTTGCAAAATCAGATTTCAGCACCATGAGAAATGGGGTATACCATGCATTTATGTCTTTTGTAATATGAGAAGTAACAGCATTATAGTTGCCTTAAAGTCATGAAAAATTCTTTAGCAATGGAAATATTCAATACTTTAAATCAAGTACATGTAAAGTTTTCAATGAAATGAATAAACTGTTTGTTATTTCAGGAAGGTGAAAATGTCCTGATAGTTGCGGCTAGAACAGGACAAGCAGATATTGTACGGGATTTCGTCAACGATTTTGATTTGGAGGATACAGATGCTGTATGCCTTTCAGTACATTAATTTAAGAGAAAGTAAAGAAAATATATTTTACACTGCGAAGAAAATCCTTGATTCAAAGCTATTTAGTTGAAAATGTGATGATTATGCAAATATTCTTCATATCATGGTTTATGGTAAAGATAACTCTTGTTCACAAATTAAAATTTTCTTCGCAGTATTTTATTTGCTGAGAAGTTTTGTATATGAAAAAACTGCTTGAAAAACTCTACTTCAAGTTGTAACGATTTTTGGATATCCTGATTCTTAGCTTTCTTTGCTAAAATGGTTAATAACTAACATTGCTCCGTTTGTTCGCACGCAGTTAAGATGGATTAACCCAATCTTTTAAGGACGGATGGACAGCTCTCCTTGATGCTACTTATAATGGGCATGATGAAATCGTAAAAATCTTGTTGGAAGCAGGAGCTGCTGTCGATTATCCTGATATGGTGAACTTATTCGAAATTTTGGAGACTCGAAAGTTTTCGTTTTAGAATTAGGAAACAAAATTGGTTGACAAAATATTATGAAATTAAGCAACGGTGATATTTTCTCATATTGTAGCTGGGCTGGAGTCCACTGATGTGGGCTGTATATAAGAATCGTTATGGATGCGCACAACTTCTGATCCAATATAAGGCCCATGTTAATCTTATTGATGAAGAAGATAGTTTAACACCACTTATTGTTGCTTCTGGACGTGGTTATGTAGCTTTTGTAGAATTACTTATTAGCGCTGGTGCAGAAGTAAGTTTTATATCTAACTTTCTTTATTTTTCTTGAAATGTTCCAACTTTTGGTCGTCCTAATTGATTGAAAATTTTTTAATTTTTATGTATAAAACTTACTGCTGCAATGAATTTTTGCAGGTAAATGCGTGTGATAAGTTTGGAAGTACGGCTTTAATTTGGGCTGCAAGGAAAGGTTATAAGCCTATAATCGAGCTGTTGTTGGATGCTGGAGCTGAATTAGATGCCGTTGGGATGGTTCGCTATTTCTATCATTGCTTTAATTTTTCTTGTTTTTTTCTTCAACAATTTAGATTATATTTCAAAAACTGAACACTGTTTACAGTATGGTGCAACTGCTCTAATGATGGCGACACGGGGTAATTTTATCAATGTTGTTAGATTGCTATTATCAAGAGAGCCAAACGTTAACGTTGCAGACCAGGTTCATGTTATTCGTTTAAAAAATTTGTTGAATTTTCTCTAGCTCCTTCATCAGTCACTCTTCCTAAATATCGTTTTGAATTTTATTTTATGGCGAGCTTCAGCCCTATTAATTTTATTTAAATCGTTATTTTCATGTTACAGAATGGTCTTTCACCACTTGGTATTGCTGCACGTGAAGGATACGTAGAAATTGCATCGATGTTTATTCAGCTTGGAGCGTATGTAAATGCAGCGGACAGGGTATGAAATTTGGACTTCTGGGACATTGGTTCTTTCCTTTTTCAGCTTCAAAATAAAAAAAAAATTTTTTTTTGCAGTTTGGAAATTCAATTTTGGCAGGTGCTGTACGATCAGGAAACGTAGAAATTGTGAAAATGCTTCTTGAAAAACATGCGGATGTTAATGCTAGGGATTCTGTATGTTTTATTTATAAAAATGCTCATGGTTTGATTCTTTTTTTAAAATTTGTTAGCAGTACAATCACTTATTTTTTGATCTGTCAATTTTACCTATTTTTAAATTTAACTATGACGCAAATAAATTTAGGTCATGCATTTATTTAAATAACTTGAAGCATTCAGTCAAAACAATAGATCAGTACATTAGTTTAAAGAAGAAAATCAAACTTCTAGGAGAATAGAACACCTCTTCATTTGGCTATTGACAAATCATTTATGGATATTGCGGTTGCATTATTGGAGAAAAAGCCGAATTTAGAAATAAGAAACAAGGTATTACACTCCTATATTATTAGTATGAAAAAAATTTTTATGAGGTTCCTGCTGTCTTTACTTGGTTAGTTTTTTCATTTAATTATCAGGGAATTGAAGCGGTAATGTATTAAAGCTACCGTTTTTGATCATATATGAGGGTTGCTTATAATTTTCTTGATGGTATTACATACCAGCTGTTGGCTATTGATTATTTTTTTCGACAGAGTTAATTGTGTAATATATCTTGGTGCTGTTTTGAGAAGCTTCAGTTGTTTTTCACATTAATCTTTCTTGAATCAATTAAATGAAGATTACTAAACTGTTTATTCCAGCTATAGTAATGTTGGCTTCGCGGCGCTTTTATTGCTTCTTACTACAATTTGTCCGAGTTTAAAAATTGTTCTACACCCTTCTTGCTTCCTAATTATCCTTCGCCCTCTTTTTGGCACACATCTTCCTTGTACTGCATCTTTGCAATTTTCCTGGTACTTAGGCTTACAGTTAATTACTTTTTTACAGGATGGTGATACACCATTGCTTCGCGCTGTCAAAAATCGACATATCAGTTTCTGTCAGTTATTGGTAAATTCGGGTGCAAAAGTCTCGGCAGCAGACAATGCGGGTGATAATGCTTTACATATAGCTTTGCGAACAAGATCTCGAAAAATAACGCAGTCTTTGTTATTGAATCCGTCGGATTCACGCTTGTTGTATAGACCCAATAAACTTGGCCAAACACCATATTCAATCGATCAGGAAAATCCACAGCCAATTATTCCATTAATTTATGGACCATTAGATGCCGAAGTACAAGTGGATGCAATGCTTGGTTATGATATTTACAGTAATGTATTGGCTGATATTGTGTGTGAACCCAATTTAACATTGCCTCTAACCATCGGTAGGCTGTCATTTTTCCTTGACTCAGTTTAATAGCGTGATTGAATCTATGATTAACTACCTCATATCCTTCTTAATTATTCAATTTTATATCTTTGGATGCATTGCTTGTTGATAACCCTTACCTCGAGGACTCAGTGGTATCGAGCTTTCTACTTATTTCTTCGCTTCTTCACCGTCTAAGTTTTTAAATTTTTCGAATTTTATTGATGCCTAGACTCGATGTTTTGTAGAAATATTTTTCAGGACTTTATGCAAAATGGGGTTCTGGGAAATCCGTACTTCTTGACAGAATGAAAGATTCGATGCGATCATTTTCAAGATCTTGGCTTGATGCAGTGCAGCTTTCATGGTCTTGGTCATTGATTTTCCTGATAGGACTTCTCATTGCGATATTAACACTTCTCGGCATTACTGCTGTTGCAGTTCTTCAGAACTTTTACTATATTATTACCGTTGTTGCTTCTGGCCTGATTATATTCATCCTGCTAATTGTTTTATATGGTCAGTTCTTTGACTTGATTTTGATAAGATGGCCTGTGTCAAAGTGCCACAACTTACTGCATAGTTTTCACAATGCGCACTGTTTTTTTTTTTTTTTTCAGACTGCCGTATGTAAGATTTGTCAAAATCTCGTAAAGATTTTGGGAAATTAGTCCCCACCTGTTTAAGTCTTTTCTGATTCCCTTTCCTGATTGGAGGGTTGCAAAACAAAATTGTTTATTGTGCAAGATGGGTAGGTCTCTTTCATATTACATTTTCTCTCCTTTTTGTTTTCCGTTTCATTTTCTTGTTTTCAGGCTTAATTTATTATGGAAGTAGAGTTAAAGGGTGGAGCAGATCCGTAAATATTACACGCTCAGTTGCTAAATTCTTAGCACATATGCGTTTGCTGTCAAGTGTTGCACTTCAACATGCTGCATCAGTCCGAGAGAAAGATCTGCTCTCTTGTCCTGTAAGGTATGTTTCGAATTACTTTATAAGTGTCAAATTCTTCCGCATGGTAACAAAATCTATTTAGTTTTAATAGAGTTTTGTGTTTTGGTGATATTTATTGGGATTACTATTCTGTTATTTATGACTTTGACCATGTTGAGGCTTAACTAATAGTGAAAAAGGGTTGGACAGAAAAAACTTTCTTATTTTTAGCTTTTTATTTGCCGACTATCATCGTCTATCGTCAGTCGGCGGTGAGCAAGCGCTAGCAAAAATTGTTATAACATTGTTTGAGGCTGCGGAAAATCATTTTGGTTCACTTCCAGTGCGATTATTTTGCGCTTTAAGAGTTTCGTTTGGTATGTTTTCCTTTTCTTTTCTCTTTCCTTCATCTTTTGCTGTCTTTTTTTTTTAAAGAAAGGTATTTCATATTCATCTCATGTACTTCTGATAATTTAATAAAATTTTCCATTTTAATAAATATTCCTCAGTACTTTTTTACACACAATATAACTGTTCGTTTTTAGAAAGAATAGTAAAAGCAGATTTCAGTGTGTCATAATAGGCCAGCGTTTTAAATCATTTTATACCACTGAATTTATTATGATTATTAGGAACTTTATTTACCCTTACTATTATTCAAATTCTCATGATTGTTCTAAGTTTGAGAAGGAGACTTATAACAGTAGACTCAAGTTCCATTCTACACCTACTGAGCTATTTACCCATTAATTCATATTTGAAGAAAATCATTTTCGCTACAGCTCATGGCAATAAGTCAAAAACACGACGAATTTGTGGTGTCCCGGTTACCGTAATGTTGTCATTGTTCTTATTCTCAATCAGTACAGCTTCAGTTCTCCTTATATTGTGGCTTTACGATGGAACAGATATGCAGTCTAGGTTCAACTTTATATGACCATAGATGAGACAGGAGCTTTTAATCACAATCTGTGGGGGTTCATTTTCCTTTTTTTTTTGTGTGTGTGTTCACTCGATTGTCCACTTGGCACCTTTATTTATCGCATCCTACTCTAAAATTTTTACTTCTTCCTTTCATGTAGTTCTGTTCGCTTATCTTAAATGAATTAAACTTTTTGTAGATGATAGAATGTAAGCTGAGAAGCTGAAAACTTATTTAAATACAATTTATAGTTATTTATTTGGATCAATATCATTCTTTATTGTTGCAACAGTACTTATGGTATATCCTCTTTTTTTGCTTTTTATTTATGGATTTGTTAACATGCCAAAAAAACGCATGAATGCTGCTGCGCAGAAAATTAACAAATTGCGTTTTGAGGGATTTATGCAGAAATTACAACATGAAGTGAGGTTTTTTATCTTTTTTTATCTTAAAATATTCTTCCAGTGCTTTATCCTTCAATTTATATTTTAATCCTTTAATTCTCTTATTACCTGCTTAACCTTTGGTTCTTTAAGGTCGTATTTTGAATGTGTTAGATACAAGTTGCCATTAATATTTTTCAAAAAATTTAACATAGGTCGACCTTTTGGCCAACATGATTCGCTCACTCGATTTTTTTACGAACAGCCAGACTCGATTGATTGTTGTAGTTGATGGGCTGGACAACTGTGAACAAGTAACTTTTATGGCTCATTCGATGTCGTTATATATATACTTTTCTGTATTTAATTTCAATGTCTAATTAACTCTCTCTCTAATATATATATATAAAATATATATTTCTATTTTTTTTTTTTTTCATTTCTATTTTATATATTTCTATTTTTTATTTTTTTTTTATTTTTATTATATTTTTTATATATATATATATATATATACATATATTTCTATTTTTTTTTTAATATATATTTCTATTTATATATTTATATATACATTTATTTATATATTTATATATATATATATATATATATTTCTGACGGGTATTATTTTAGGAGCGTATGGTACAAACATTAGATGCATTGGAACTGTTATTCTGCACTCGTGCTGATCGGCCATTTGTAGTGACTATTGCTGTTGATCCACATATTATTATTTCAGCTGTAAATCATAGCATGCATTCTGCATTAGCGGGAACGGAGCTCACGGGGCATGATTATCTCAAGGTCGTTAGTGCTTGATTATGCTTGGGTTGAAGGAGTTGAAGAATGTTCAAAAATTTTCCAAGATACTGAAAATTACCAGCCTCAGAAAACGGTGGTCGATTTCGAATAGAAGTTGTCAGAATATTAGAATGTATAACTTAGCTAATTATATGCAAAGGAATAGATCTGAAAATGATTGATGTACGAATTTATAAGCATGGAAATATATTAATAGAGTTATTTCTAATGGGAATTGAGGTTAGCAGAAGATCATTAAATATTTCAAAACTTTTCTTGAAAAGTTAATGAAATAGGGAGCTTAGTTGAGTTAAATCAAGAGTAATTAAAACCAGCGTTGAAAGATGGTGTTAGCTGCAATTGCATCAGTATTTAGCTCTTAATAGTTAATCACTTCCAGAACATCATTAATATGCCATTTTATCTGCATAATTCTGCTATTCGACAGCTCCAGACAAATTTGCGAAACAAAAGGGAAAGCTTATCTGATTGGAAGGAAAGATTTAAGCGACAAGACACTTTTCACGGTCAGTCCTTTTTGCATTTTCGCTTTCAGTTCAGTAAAATTTACCAAAAATGCACAGGGGAAATAATGCAAAGCAATAGTTTTGGAAAAATAATAAATATTACAGCAAATTAAATCTCAGTGTCTTCAGGAGACAGTTTTCAGGGTCTTACATATCTTTAAGAGAAGGCTTTGAAGGAAGATCATCAAGAAAGGTGACAGCGGTTGTGGGAACTCGTGGATTAAGTCATTCTTTAATAGCTGACGACTATTTTTCTAATATGAATCCACGGTCAATGAAACGTATAGTCAATGCGCTTACATTAACGGGGCGGTTAGTAAAAAATTAATTTCGACTCTGGCGTGTTATTATCGATCTAATTCACACTACAAATAATGATTATTTGAAATATTCCAGTCTTGTCGATTATTCACAGAGACTGTGAGTCCTGTTTGTATCCAATTCCCATTACGTTACAGTCTACACTTGATTAAATTGGATATTGCTTCTTTTGTCGTAATTCGCTGCCGTTTTGTAGATTAATGCGTGCTTTTGAAATCGAGTTTTCATGGGTATCACTTGGATACTGGGTTAGCTTAATTGAACAGTGGCCGTCTCGAATGTGTTGGCTTATTGATCATGCATTAGATATTCCACAAGACTCATATCCACTTGCAGAGGTCCTTTTTTTCACGTTCGTTTCAGTGCCATTCCTTCTCTTATTTATTTAAAAGTTTTTGCAGCTTTACAACCATCTGAAGCAACAAATCCCAAAGAAAGATCCACTAATAGATTTGGATCGAAATCCAGATAATTTCGAGTCATTTCTGGAACAGGCATCCGTAACTGGTCCAGAGCAGTTAACCGTTGGACACGTTCGTCGTTTTGTCCCATGTACATCCAATTTGGATCCTTACCTTAGAAAACTAATCCGCGGTAAAGTTACTATTATAAGGACTGCATGCTAAATTTAGGTTATTTTTTAAGAGAGAATTTCGATGTCGAAAAATTTCGGCAGATTTCCGGAAATTTTTTTACTATTCTGTTTTGAAATAGTGAATGTTTCAAAATGGAATTTGATTTTTCTGATAATACTAACAACAGCATACAAACATTCATTTTTTTTTTTTCCGAATGTCGTATTGGCACCGCACAACCAATTAAATCACTCACTAGTAGAAGTGCACCAGCTACCCTCTCTGGCTTCGTAACCTCTGGTCCAGCTCGCCATCTTTTTAAAGTAAGACATATTTTTTTCCATCGCTATTTTTATTTGTGCGGAGCATTTTTTGTGTAATTTAGGTCTCGATTTTATAATTAAATAGTTTTTTTTTTTTGTAATTATAGATAAAATTGCTCTTATTTATGATGAAGCTTTTGTCAGGTTTTCTCTCTGTTATGTTTTCATTTAGGACGAGAATATTTGGCTATCAATTGAAGTACCACTCTTTGAAATGAAGCTCTCAGATATAACAGATCTTGTGAAAAAATTAGATATACCAAGTGAACGAGCAAACATTATTACTGAAAAAATGTGTGCATCCAATCTTACTGGCCTTGTTTTGTCAGCATGCAATTTATCGGAAGTACAAGAAACCCTCAAGGTTTTTATTATTTAAGTTTTGTAGATTAATTCGAATAAAAATTCGAAAACTTTTCATTTATAATTTCCTAATCAAAATTAAGAATAAGTTTGGTGGACTGAAATTTTGCTATTGTGACTGATCAGGGTATAGAAATGAGGAATTAGTTGTAATATTCTCTTGGAAATCTTGATCGATAATAACAACGTGTTTTAATAAATTGTTATGTCATAATGAAATTATCATGAATATTTAAGATGCATCATGAATAAATTATAAAAAATATTTCAAAGAATCCATGGATTTCAAATGAATGTTTGACTTGCGAATGATTTCAAATGATTTTGAACTTTCAGATGATCTTGCATTATATAGATCTAATGGTTTTATGTGTATGGATGTCAAAATTTGAATTTACAGTTAAATTTGGGTGACTGGACTTTGTTGAAGTTACTAATTGAGACTCTTCGAGCTTGGAAACCAGTTATAATTTCGGATAATGCTGGTGAAACTCCTATTTCTTTGGTTTCACCAACTCCTGTTTTGCCAATATCAACTTCTAATTCCATGCAGGAACAACAAGAACACAAGCATCAATTAACTATACAGGTAACTTACTTCATTGTCTTTGAATTCATTTCGATTCGAATTTTGAGTTTGATTTGAAACAAATAGTTCACAACTCTATTTACCGTCTTCCTGCATTGTTTCAGCTTGTTTTGCACTTTATCTTGACACATCACTTTAACACTCAAGATACTCGGAAACTTTAAGTTTTGGAATATTAGTAGTCGTGTGTATTCTTATCCGAA
This sequence comes from Setaria digitata, assembly GCA_003640385.1. Taxonomy (NCBI): domain Eukaryota; kingdom Metazoa; phylum Nematoda; class Chromadorea; order Rhabditida; family Setariidae; genus Setaria; species Setaria digitata. Next base: position 63,781 of record RCAB01000027.1, on the reverse strand, counting down.
TTAAATGCAACGAGTTTAAAAAAATTTAAATACAAATTTTGTTGTCTACATAGGCGCTTCAGTGTTAAACTATTATTTGAAGAGTGATTTAATTCATTCACTGACTTTATTTTGAATTTTAAAAATTTTTCTAGTTACAGTTTGGCATTATTTGAAAAATTAGAGTTTGTTTAGGTCAGAGTAAGCTTTCTTAGGGATTTGACATTTAGAAGTTATCTGCCTGATTTGTTTGTTTGAATTTGTATTCATATTATTATTTTTTTTGCTAATAGTTTGTAGAAGTAGATGCTTTTCATAAATCCTTGGGAATGTAGATCATTTAGATGGAGTTCTGATGTAAACCCGACCTGGTTTTTCTTCAACTTCCTTAAAAGAAAGAAGAACACTCTGGTCCTAACAATAGATAATAGCCAAAATAAGGCTTTTTCCATATATGTCAATTTTTATGGCTAATCATTTTGCGAAAAAATCATTGATTTATCAGTTCTCATTACGCTGGTAGAAGCAGGGAGCACACTAGGTAGAACAGCAGTATGCTTTTTTAAATTCGGATTTAATAAAATTCAGCAAAATTTTTTTATGGAAAGGCAATACGATAAAGGCTGACGATAAAATTTTTTTTTAGGAAGGCGACCATCAGTGGATACTGGAAAGTTTTTCTGGAATGGACGTTGCAGAAGTAGAGGATGTATTGCCCACTACATCTGTTCGTTTTAATGATGGCGCTGCATCTGAACGCGATAGCACGGAGAGTGTGTGTGGCTCGCAGGAAAATTTATTAGATTCTGGATCTACTTTGCAAACGCGGTAAGTTCCATTGTCATCTGCCTCAAAATTTCAAGAAACAGGGGTTATATCACTTTGTTGGCATTGGTACTTAATACATTTTTATCAACCTTGGAAATTCTATTGAAACCAGTTCCACATGTGAGGGGTCCGAATAATCTTTCATCCCACTCGTAATTTTTTACAGTAGTTAAAATAATGTGCACAGACTTTGTTAGCTTTTATTGCTGATTCTTAAAATTCATCTTTGGATTGATTCTGTCTTTTATTTTTGTTTTCCGGCAATAGTTACGAAAAAAAATTTTTCCTCCAGACTATATGTCGCACATACTTTTTATTTTTTTTTTTCGAGCTTTTGCAAAATAAGTAATGAAATTATAAGGTATTTTTAGGAATTTTCTAAAATTTCTTATTAACATTATTAGAGCTTTCAGTAGTCGGGTTACCGATGTCGTGGCAGACTAATCTTATTAAAGAGTTAAATTTTTTAGAAAATTAATTTATTTAATAGATAAGAAAATTGCGCGATGATTTCAGATGAGTTTCATGATTTTCCATTTATTTCTTTAAAAAAAATTTTTGTCAGAGGTGAGGATATGAATGTAATGATGAGACGAGCACGATATGGCCTTAAACACCGATATACAAGGTATCATGTGCTGGTGTTAACTGCATTTGTTTTACATTTCATTACCCTTGATCTAACACTGGTAACATTTAATGCAAAATTTTGGCTTTTAAAAGAATAGAATATAATTGGATTTGGATGAGAGTGCTGGAGTTAATCATTCTTTTGTCTTGTCAAATTGCAGAACTTGCTTCTTTTGCTTATTCGTTTCTTTTGCTTTTCTGTTTTCTATCATCATATTTTAATTCCTGACTCATTTTGGAATATTCACTTGGTTCGGTTCTTTTGTTCGGATTTGCGGCTTTTTGGGTTTAAAATTCCGAGCTTTGTTTGAAAATGTTTGAATATTTAACTCGAATGTTGCTATGAGTATAACATTGCGGTGAATGAAAGTAGTAACTGATGTGGTGGAGAAAAAAAATAACGGTTCACAAATTCGAACTCTTTATTCGGTCATGGTATTTTCGTTAGTTTTATCACCCATTATTATTCTTCTGGTCAATAACAACCTAAATTTAATGACTTAAATATGGTAGGAAAACACAGCTTTTTATTAACCTGGTATGTTTCTATGCATTACTGTGTGCTTCTTTGCATTATTTTGAAGTAATCTAATTGTTATACCCTTGCATCTTTTTTGGACCAACAGTTCTAAGCTAAATATAAGCTGAATACAATATCCATGCGCTTTTATTTGTTTGGTGGTAAGGAATATTAGAATGAAATTCCTCGATAACATGTAATTGTAGAATTTTGCCTGGATTTGCTATATAGATTAGTTGCATTTCCTGTGGTCCTTTTGTCGCCGCTATTATTTCTAGGCGATAAGATTCTTATCAAAAAAAGTTTCCTGGCGAAATATTTTTCTCGTAATTAAAATGTAAATTGTGAAAGAGCTTTTGGATTGTCAGCCCAGATAAAAAGAACATCCTTCTCAAAAAGAAGCTCATGTTCACGCTTAGGTTTATTTTGACTAGTTTTGACTGTGCCTTTTTTGTTTTCCTTCTTCTTTCCATCATTTTTTTTTTCTTTTTTTGAGAATCTTTTTGTTTGAAGTGGAAGATACAAGTTTAAGGGAAGAATTGATGAGCGGAATGCTTGTGGATTCAGTTCATTCCGATGTAACCCATTCGGGGACAAACAGTCGATCAGGGTCTCGGACTCATCCACCAATTATCCTCGATATTTCTGATAATCAGCAAATAATGAGAAAAGTGAGCCTTTCTGAAGCCATTCCAGTCTTGGTATTTTTAACGATAGTTGTGATAAGTAAGGATTTTCACTACTGTTTTGAAATTGGTTTATAATAAAGTATTATCTTTTTCTCTTGTTAATGGGACAGATGCAATTCTTTCTAGTTAATGAGAGGAGCGTATTTATACTTTTCTCTAATTATCTTGTGTTTTTATTTCAGTAGGAAGAATGAGGTATCGCGTGTCTTCTCTTCATTTCGTATTTTTCCAGTACCTCAATCCCGGACCAATTCTTTAAGGGAAGAACTGATAATCAGAATTCATTTGGATTCAGTTCATTTCGATGGGAACACATAGTTGATTAGCTTCCACCCAACACTTAGTAAGAATGTTTTTTGGCTTAAAGGTTTTTTAGAAGGTTTTTTTTTTTAAAATGCATATTGGTTAATTTTAAAGTTTGAAGGGCTTAACTACATATATTCTTTTCTTTATAATCTTTTGGATTTGGAAATAGCGTTTGGTATAAACGCTATGTTCCGTTTTAATAATATTAACTCTCTATCATTTTCTGTTTCACTTCATTATATACGTGGAAATATTCTTATTATTGTTGAAATGATGAAACAAAAATTTTTCTTCTTTTGTAAAAGGTTTCATCTTCTATAAAGACAGTGGGATCAACGTGAGACTTACCTCTTATCTCAAGTGTCATTTACTTAATATAATTCTGGATAATATTGATTAACAGTTTCACTCATTTTATATTTTATGGTTTTTGATGATAGTTTGACTGTAGTATTATGAACTTTATTTGGACAGTGAATGCAACTTTTTCAAATTGTCGTTGGCTTTCTGCTTTATGTCTCATTATCTTTGTGCTCATTTCAATGAAATAAATTATTGTCGTCAGTGGAGTTATTTCAGTAAAATAATTTATTTTGTTTCTATCCTCATCGGGCCCCTTTTTATTATTTCAGTGTGATATTCACAGAAAAGGATATGAATGGTCAGAAAGGTTTCATCGTGCCTATTTATTTTATGTTTTCTGAAATCGTAGCATTGATGCATCGGTATCGCGTGCATTGAATGGTTTTTCTTTTTTCTTCAGTCAAAGACAAGAAGTTTGTTGATAGGAACTGTTCAAAATGGAACTCTGTAATAAATCTGAAAATGAGAACTGCGGGATTGATGGACAATATTGTATTTTTATGTTTACCCGAGAACCTATTCTATTTTCGAACCCAAGTATATGATTACTATATTTCTTGAGATTTTTTAGAAATATTCATACCATCCTATTGATTGTATCCATAGCAACATATTCCAAACTAGCAACTACTGTTGTGCCTACTGCTAGGAGATTAACGCCATTCATTGTTGACATCGAAAAGGTTACTGGACTGAAATCTTATTGAAATGCAGCCCATAGTTTAACCGACCTAGGAGAATCCTGAGGGTAATATTTCGTGATTATTTTGAAGTAGTCAACTTTTGTGTTTTCGTACTTTCTTAATTATATGAAATTCATTTTATACTGAACTGTACAAATTAATTTTTATTATCTGCTGAAGTATGTTTTGCAGTTTGGAAGGAATTTATGGTATATAGCAAAAAGCAAGCCATCAGCATTCTTAATTGGCTTTTATTCATCATTGCTTCGGTATCCTGGATTTGTGTTTTCATTGCTAGTGTTACTGTTTCAGAGCGTTATATCAAAAAGTACGTATCCAGTACTGGTGCTGGATAATGAAATATAAAGTACTTTATGAAGAGGCTGGTTTCATGATCTTTTTTAAAATTGTTTTGTAAATAAAGATTTGTGTCATAGTTCATTGTGCTAGTTTGCTCGACATATTCTAAATCCGAAGTTACAGTTCGCAAGTGAAGTGTGGTACTAGTTCAGGTACCATTCTTTAAATAATTACNGTTTTGTAAATAAAGATTTGTGTCATAGTTCATTGTGCTAGTTTGCTCGACATATTCTAAATCCGAAGTTACAATTCGCAAGTGAAGTGTGGTACTAGTTCAGGTACCATTCTTTAAATAATTACAACATAATAACTGCAACTGAATATCAGTAGCAACAATTTGTAAATGAAGAGTTTCAATAAAAATTTTCATTATATGAATAGTTTATATGTGTTTATTACTTATGGCTGAGAGGCTACAATTATCACGTCATTTATTTCTAGCCCTATACGTGCAAGTATAAAGCTCCAAAATGCTCAACAGCTTATTGTTGTAGCAATGCCCTTCTTGCTTTTACACTATTGTTCACATTGTTTGTAACATTCACTGCGCAGGTATTTTTGGTTTTATAAACAATTTAAGTTGTTGATTATGATATTTTGAATAGTAAGTTATTTAATTTGCTTAATAAGCTTAATAATTTGTCATTTTGACTGTTTATAGTTTAGATTGGAGAAAGCGCGTTATATTTTTAAAGGCTGTTTATTTGGCACTCACCGCCATTTGTTTTGTTTTTATTTTTGAGAAGGTCTAAGACTTTAAAATTACCTCTTAATCCCAGGGTTTCTGGAAAAAGTTCGGTGAATATCGAGAACAAGCAACAGTTTATTACAAACAGCGATTCATTATACTGTTGAAAGGAGAAGTGCCGAATAGTTACTATGTGTGGAGCTCGTATCCACTGCTGAACCATGCTGAAGAAGCACATACACAAATAGCGGTGATTGAAGAATATGAAAATGATTTCAACGATGATGGGAAACCCGATCTAGTAAGTTCTGCAAATACCGTCTTTATGAAAAGTGATTCGATGTTCTTTTTACTTAAATTTTCGTCTCTTCCGCAATTTTCACTTGATAACAATTTTTTTAGATTGAATTAAACGTCACATTTCCTGTTGAAGAAGGGGATAAAATTTGTGGAGTATTCTACATGTTTTTATTTGATTATCAGCTTGACCAAAGGTCTCGCTTTTCGGTAATTTTTTCGCTTTTCATTTTTAATACAAGCAGTGTTCAGAGGAATTAGTTGGGCTATTTCGATAGTAAAATGATTCTTCTTTTTTACTAAAGTGTATGAAAAGATTTTTCTGAAACCAGCCATTTTCAGTGATCTAATAAAAATATAATTGTAGCTTTTATCATTAACATGAGTGCTATTTATTGTTTTTATTTGGATCGTCGGATCTTTTTGAGAAAATTTCATTTGAAGGCTAAGCTTCTGAAGATTACAGATGGAAACCGTGGTGCTTGACGATTTGGAGCGTGCAACTGCATCATCATCAGTGACAATTTCTGGTGATCTTTGGTTGGATCAAGTGATCCCATTCGAAAGTAGTGGACGGGATCCGAATAATGGAGGGCCGATAATTAACGAATTCAGTTTAGATTTGGTTGAGTATAGTCCTGTCACGATTGCTTCGCGAAATTCGTTTAGGAATTTCACAACAGTTTTGAAAAAGTGAGTTTTATGAAAACTTTCTCTTGTTCACATTATACTCTTGGGTTCTTCTATTTCATATTATTCATTAATAGGTTTCATTAATCCATTTCTAACCCAACTTTATTATTTTCGTTAGATGTCAAAATGGCTCTTTATAGATAAGCATAATCTGAACACGTTGAAATCACTAGTTGTCATAAATGGGTTTCTTGTCATGAATTTTGTCCCTTTCTTTGTATCTCTCTTAATAATATGCTTATATTTAGGTTTTTTTTTTTTTTTGATTTCCTGATCAGTTTAGCTCTGCATTTATTTCCCAAACTCAAGTAATTAAAATGGCGAGATATTTAATTTAAAATTATAGAGACCAATTATCAAAAGCAAGAAAGTGGTGCTAAGTAATATATCGCGAGAAAATAAGTTGGAACTTTCATCTCTAAAACACAATATTTTATAATTCATTTTCAGATCGACGATGACTTGAAAAAAGCCACTCTTTATTTATATATTTATTCTTAGTAAAAATAATAAAGTTTTTGGATTGGTCGGTATTGCTATGATTTATTGTCAAATCGTGAATATTAGAAGCTACGATTGATTGTTCTATCACCAGTTTTATTATAATTGTGATTGAGAGAACAAAAATAGCAGAGGCAGGAAAATACAGTAATAATAGATGAGTGGTAGAAATAGATGTAAGGAATGAAATAAATGAAATGATTTTTTTTTGCTCTAGATTATGGTTCTATAAGTGAGGCTTGGAGGGCTTGCGAGGATACGTCTTTCTCAGAAGTAATTGCAAGAAATTACTTAGAATTTTTCAAGGATTTAATTCATGTAATAAACTTTTTTGAGGAAATCAGTTGCTTGGGCTCCTAAGAGAGCTGGTGACAATAACTTCGTATTACATCTGTCGATACGAATCCTTGAACAACAGCTTTTCTACAGGACAAGTCTTCTAGAACTCTTGAAATGGGCGTGGATTCAATATTTTGCCTGTTTTGTTGTCATTCACTTTTTTGTTAACAAATTACGGAAATTTTTGTTCGAAAATCGTCTGCTCAATACGGTAGTTATCCCATGGAGTAACACTTAATTAATTTAATTAGAGAAATGTTGACAGAGGAGACAGCGCTGAAGAAAACAGTCAAAAAAAGGGAATATATTTGTGTTGCTGTTTTTGTAGATATTGTTCAGCAAAGTATTATTAAATGTTGTGCAAAAAGTTGCAGCATATAAATATAGATGTTCAGTTATTGGGTAAATTGTTCATTTTTTTTATTGCTTAAGCACTTTATTTTATGCTACTATTTATTGCAGTTCTCATTTCCACTCTGCTTTATCACCTTCTGCTAGTGTATGCATCAAATCTATTTGTGGTTTTTCTCTTAAAAATCAGATTTATATTAATTCAATGCATGAGTATTTCCTTTTACTGTCGTTTTTCCAATCTTTTGCTTTTCCAAATATCCTTAGTTTTTCTTGAATAAAATTGATAACTTTTATGTTTGAATGAAGAGCATCGTTTAACTATTGAAACGGTACTCTTAAGTGCAACTTTGGAGAAACATTCTCGAGCTAATTATACTTTACAAAGGAGGGATGTAAACAAGCAGTCTACAAGCCGACCTGTTTGAGGATACTGTAGAATTTCTGCACTACCAAAAAAAAAGATATCTTAATATAGCAAAAACTGTTTTTGAGCAGAATCTGATACGCTATACTAGTTATTAGTAACAAACAGTATAGGAGGTATAAAATTTTCGTTTGGTAAGAATATAATTCAGTGATTGCTGTTGCGAAATTTTTAAAAAAATTTCAGGTAAGGAATCTGAGAGCTGTGTCTTGCTATTTTACGCTTAAATCAATGTTTCAAATTTATAACTACTGCTATAGCACCCTATTTCCGTATGGAAATTATAACGTTGTTAAAGTTCTCTGTTGGAGGTTCAGGTTCTCTAAATAAAGTGGTGTTTGCTGCTAGAAAATGAGATATTTACTTTCGAATCAGTTTTTGTGGAATTACGACTGTAAGAGGGTTCTTATAATGCGACAGGACAGAAAAGTATCCAAGAAGATACAGTTTACTTAGTTCCATAACATCTCTTTCTTGCGGATATTTTTATTCAATTTTGGGATGAAACAGCGTCATTACCAATATGTCACATTGTGTCACATTCAACAATGATATTCATGAAGCGTCAGATATTATGCTATGTTAAAAATGTCTGTTGACAACATTAAACTGAAGTAATATCTTAAAACACAAAAGAAAACAACGAACATGGATTAGGTGTTGCAACAGAGGGAACGAAGATATCCCATTGAACATCTTTTGTGACAGCATTTCTCTGCCACACTGTGTAGTCTTTCTTGCACACTTTTATCTCCTTTGCTGCCTAGAATTGAGCATTTTAAAGCGTTCGGTGAGAAAATTAACAAACAGTTTTGATTTAAATCTGAAATGAAAGTTTTCACTAAAGCGAAGCAAAAGACGTGACTGAGAAAGAATTCCCTATAGGAAGGAATAACAAAATTAAATTTACTTTGACGCATTTTAAACTGGAAATATAACTATGTGAAATTTCTGAATTGTTCAGAATTTACAAAACAACTACAAAATAAAGAAAACAATTTAAATTTCGAAACCGAAGTGATCTGTGATCCATAATGATATTTTTGACTTTGAAAAAGCAAAGAAAGAAGAGTTGAAGCTATTACTGTCACTATGCTGCGAGGATACACAACCGTTACAAACAGATATAATGAGCGATGATATCCGGTCGGTGCAGATACCGGTGGAAAGTGCCGCGGTGGCATAGTAGTAGGTAAGCAAGAAGATGAACGCAGTACGACATTTCACCATTCTCTACCCGTAACTGAGCTTCGCTTTCACTGCAAATAAGATTCTGATTATCCATTAAGAGTGAATGAGACTGAAATAAATAAAGCAAAGGAGTGGAATAAATGGAATTCAGATTAGTGTACAGCAGGACAGTACTGTTGCAAGTACCAGTAGCACTCCTTTGCAAATCCATCATAGTAGGCTGGAAGTGGTCGACAAATCTGAGACTGCTCCAGCTGGTGCAACTTTTGTAAGGCAATCAAATTTTATACGTAGTGTCGCCAAAGCTGCTATTGAAAATTTCAACAAGACCTACTTAATGCTAAAATCAACAACCAAATTATTAATTGAAATATGAGTGTAATAACAATAATCTTGACAATTGCTCAATGCTGTGAATTCATATTTGTTAACGCTGTGTGTTAAATCACAAAAGCGATATTTGAGAGATTTCTTCTGGTACTTAATATACTTCTATTCAGAAACATAAGTGAGGAAGATATTTTTCTCCTTCACCTACCGAAACTAAGGGACAAAGCTGAAGGATGAAAGGAATGAAGTGACCTTTGACTATTTGCTAAATTATGATTTTAAAAATGACGAGCGATTCTTTTAGTCAAATAAAATTGAAAGTGAAATATACAACAGCAAATAAAGGATATGTCAGTGAAAGCTCTTCAAAACACGAAAATGCTACTGAAAATTTGTCGATATCGCCAAGAAATGATCGATTTCCTGCTTGGAATTACAGATTTTTTTTGTATCTCACCTTACTGGAAAGCTGCGACACGTACGTTATTATGGAAATTTGATTTCCTTTGTGAATTTTTGAATGTTAATTAATTGCCAAGAAAATGAATTAGAGAATAAATTCATCTTCTTGGCAATTAATTAATATTCAGATAATCTTAAAGGGATTGAACAACTATCTTTTTATAAAACCGCTTCACTCAGTTTAGTAAATAATAAAGCAGCGAAAAGAAAAAAAGAAGGATTTTTCAATTAAAATGGTTAATTTATCTTAAAACGCAGCTGTTAATTAAACCTTTGCATGGATAAAAATTATAAGTTTCTTCAAGATTAATGATGGTTTTGAATAAAGTTAATTGCGCTGTTTGTTTGAAGAATAATGAAATGGTGAGAATGTTTCTCAGGCAAAAACAGATCTGCAGTAACTTAACAGTTTGCCTTTATATTTTATAACTAATTCCAGTAAATTTGGCTGGTAATTTTCAATTTATTCGAGATCAGTCTCTTCGAAAAGATTTGGAAATGTTAAATCTTACTATTTAAGCAATAAATAACTGAAAATCATGAATTTGATTTTATGAGATATATTTCCAGTTTCTCTCTCGCTCGAACTAAACGAGCATTTTATCAATTTTCCAGATGGGCAAAAAGATGGATAGAGTTCTTTATTATCAATAGCCATAAATTCATCGTAAATCAACAATTTGGTATTTCATGATATCAGAGCAATACTTAATGTGTCTTCCCTCGATCAATTTTCTTATTTTGATCATATTCACTACTCATTTGATTACTGGCTTTAATTACTATTTATTAGATATCAGATACCTAGGACTGATAGGTAAATAAATTATAAATTATAAATTAAATTATAATTATAAATTATAAATTACTACATAAATTAGCCTTCTTGTTAGCCTTAACATAAATTGTCACAATATCCGCCAGTAATAATAAATTTCCAGTTTACTTTCCCAATATACCACGAAGTTTTAAATATAATACACCTTCGTGATATCTAACTGTTGCACAACTTGCAGTACTCAGTATCATCCAAAATGGGAACAGTGAAATCAAACTAATCATTAATTTATCGTACAAATATATTTCCAGCTTCAAATAGCTACAGTACTACAACTAACTGATTGATTAATTCGCAAGAGAATTCTGATTTCTGATTCCGTCCCTTTGAAAGCAGGAAACTACAATAAGCAACAAGTCTTCCTCGTTTGCGATATGGTCCTGAAATTCTCATCACTTACTACTTTCTCTGCATGCACCCGGATATGTTTGTTGCATTGTGGTGACTGTCGGTATGGCCGTGTTCTCTTCCCAATCCCAATGAGGGCACCCTTAACGAGTTATCATAAGTAATGGAGAGGAGGAGAAGGAGGAGATTGTTATACGAAATAGTGTAGAGATATTAGCGAGAGGTGTTTAAATAANGTTATACGAAATAGTGTAGAGATATTAGCGAGAGGTTCTGTAGGGAAAGCGATATTGAAAAGGTGATAGTGTTAGAAATGATTGAGAGTACTTCTTGTCAGAGAAGAAGAGAAACTTCTCGAAGTGGAATATACAAAGCGGGAAGGATTGTGAAACCTTCGGGTGAAGGTGCGGATGGAGGGGTGGAGGATGTATTCCGTTTGAACTGAGTGACTTTGGCTTGACCTTGCTTGGAGCACATCTAACTTTGCTTTGAAACAGTAGCTTTTTCAGGCTCATGATAAGGCATTACACTCAAAATGGTAGTTGGAAGTGTAATCACTACCGAAGTTATTCAGGATGATTATCTGATGCAGGCAAGTTTGCTTAATTTCAAGATTGGTGTGGTACTTGGTGGTAAAGTCCACAAAATCTGGCTTTCTTCTATTCCCTGGAAGACAGGGTCTCTTTCTGAACCAATGGGTTTAGAAAAAAAAAATATTTTCACCATAGTTCTTTGTTATCCAAAAGGCTATGTTGTTGGTTTTAGAAAATATGAATCCAGTTGCTGCATTCCAGTTAGTTTTGGGTTGATTTCAAGCAGCATGATTGGTAAATTAAACTTTTTAGATTTACTAAATCGAAATCTTGCTGCCACCTTATCACACATTTTTTGGACGCAGATTTTTCGAATACTTCGTTTTGTTTCATGTTTTTCTGGACTAAAATTTAGATAGCTCGTCAATACTGGGCTCCATATGCGTGTCATAACCAACGGTTTGATCCGAATTTAATCGATACAATTTATGAAAATGAATTAATGCGAAATCTTTTTTTGCAAAAGAAAGTCGTCGTGTTGGAATTCAGGTTTCCCTTAGTTTCTTTTCTATAAAAGTTAGGAAAAATCTGTAGCTTAAAGCTGTATATCCGGCTTCTTTTTGGACTTATCGATATTTCTTTCAAAAGATTAGGTAGTATAAAGAAAGAAGTCTGAAGAAATGAACTGACATTGTTTCTCAACTTTCTTCTTCTGCGCTGAATTTCCATACTTAAGCTGGGTTTAAAGAAGAAAATTCCTAATGTAAACCTTTATAAATCCCAGCCAGTATCTCGAGCGCTATCTGTGGCCGAATTTTGTTGCGGGTGAGGCCAGTAATCACCATGTTATGTCCATCATAATTATGCTTAACGCAAAGTTTCGAGAAAGGATTCCTGCATGGCGTGTAAGTTATACTTTTTTTTTCCTTTCCTCAACTTTTTGCTTCACAAAAATTATCAGCACTTTTTATTTTGCGAAATTTTGAGAGAAGAATTCAACTAGAAAGCTGCTGCTAGAATGATGAAATATTCTGAACCTAATAAGCCACTTCAATAACTAGAAACTAGAACATGATGTTCAGGGTAAAATATATCTCTTTTGGGTTAACTGTGATATTTCAGTGCATTATTGAACGACCTGGTCAGTTTCCGATTTTTTTCAAAAGAGTATTACATCTTGCACTTGACACGGAGCAAATCACATTATTGGAGCGGTCTGCAATCGTTACATTCTTAATTAACTGCTTCAATTCTGTGGCAAGTTTTACACATTATTTACACTATGATCCAGTTTGCTTCAAATTGATTTTTGTATTTTATTTTTTGGAAGTCTCGTAATTTGTAAGAGGAGTATTTATCAATAATTATTTTAGCAGTAAATTGAATCGAATGATGTGGTTCTTGCCATTATGAAGCCTTTTTCTCTAGGCAGTGAGAGAAAATGGAGGAATTCTTAAAGAGTTTGTTCTAAAGAGGAGTGTAACATACTCTCTTCATAGCTGAGGATGATGATTTTATTCATCATGGACTGTAAATGAGAATTGCAGGAAGTGGATCTGGTAAGAACTGAAGTAACCAAAATAGTTTCACTTACAATGTGGTCCAATTTGCTTCCAGTTGGTTTTTTACTGTGTTTTCCTCACATATGCAATGGCTTACTGTATATGAACTTTGGTATTTACTGTATTATATATCTTTAATAATAGTTTATATCTGTAGTTCAAAACACTTGTAATTTTTAGACTCAGAGGGAAGATCTCTTTCAAATGAATCCAAAACTACGAAAGATATGGAACAAAATTGAAGCTAAAGTTGCTTCAAAAACAATTGAAGAAAGGGAATTATTGAATTTCGAGCGTACATTTATGTGGAATCTTTTGCAAATTTTCAAGCAGACGTTAACAGATGTTGATGATGAGTCTAATGGTTTGTTTCAGATATTATTTTTGAGTTTGATTTCGTGCTAATTTTTCGTGTTAATTTAATATAAATTTATTGGATTATGAAACTCAATATTTCAAGAAATGGAAATTGATGGTATACATTTTTTGGAGCGTTGCCTGCAGCTGTTTATTGACTTAGAAGCTCTACTGACCACAAGGTGCGTCATGTTACCAACTTTAAAACGTGACTTCTCATGGACAGATTTTAGTTTTTAGACCAATATCTAGTGAGTGTATAAATTATATAAGTTTGACAACTGACTTTTTTAGTCTCATTCTGGAGCGTCCAAGACTGATTAATTTGAATTAATGTTGCGGAAAATACTTGAGAAAATATATGAGTAGTGTTGGTTAACTTTGTCATAACTTCATCTCATCCGTGTATTTAGGGTCTTTAACCGAAAGCATTAAATTTTAGAGCAGTAGCGCTTTTCTCTCCTAATATTATATCAGTTTGCCTATCAAATAAATTAATCATCGAAATTAGTTCCAGTTATTCTAAACATTACTGGATATATTTTTTGAATCTTTTGTTTGTAATTAACCATACTATTTACTTTGTAGACGTTTCTTCAATGCCGTATTACATGCAAGTAATATATTAGTGAACTGTACACTCTCTTCGCTGATAACAACAGAAGTTGGAGGGTTGTTCTGTCAGCTTGTTACAATGCTAAAGTTCTATTCTCGTTTCGAGATTGACGACGTTACTGGTGAACCTCTCACACATAACCAAGTAAATTTATTTCTTTTTTAGGAAATTTGCTTGATTCTTCAGCTTCTTTGTGACCATTTGTTTTTACAATGTTAAGACGACTGTTTTCAGATGACTGAGATGCATTATACATATATCATGAAACTACAGAAAGCTGCCTTCAAGTACTTCAGGTGGTTTTAATTACTGTTTAAATTGATGACTTAGATTATTTGAAGAAATGTATTCTCGGATGGATACCATGAGGGAAAATGTAATGCATTTTGCTGAGTAACAACACTAATGAAGGACAAATTTTTTTAACTGGAAAAGGTTGGGTGGTACAAATGAAGGCTTTTTTTTTTGTGACTACGACCGTACGGTCTTATCCGAGGTTTATTCATGCTGACGATACACTCTAGTCTGTTAGTTAATTTATTTTAATCCTCTGATATATTTAATTCATTTATTTTTTTAATTCACTTCCTGAACAAACTTTTTTTTTTTTTAAGGGAAAGCATGTCTGATTTTTATCTGTTAAATGTTACTGCTGTTGATACAAGAAAAGCTTTGATAAAACAGTTTTCATCAATGAGGTATGTTTTTATTACGCTGTTTTGTTTCTTTTTATTGAAAGAAATAAATGCCAATGTAAAATTCTTAGTAAGTGATGCTTATACTTTGATTTTTTCCTTTTAATTTTTTTTAACCAAACCAATGAGTTGTCACTTTTCAGTGAGTCAGAACTTTATAAGTTTGCGGAATATTTGCATTTGGTACCTTCACAGGAATCCAATCTGAAGATTCCATTGAATTACGAGAAGAATTATCTTACAGAAATGATTGTGAGGGTTTTTTTTCTTTTCGTTTTTCTTTCTTCGTTTTGAAGATTGATTCATTTAGCATCCAGAAAGACCCCAGTTTTTTTACCCAGCTAGTGTAAACTTTGTCCTCCCTATTCAGCAAATATTCTGGTGGCTATTTCGATGTTGTGAAAAATTTTTGTTTCTACCTGAAAAAGTGCCCTCTTCGGCTATCGACTGCATTTTATGACTTATATTAATCATGAATGTCTCAATTTTTTATTTTGTGGTTTCCTGTTTTCATCTTAATTTTTATTTTAGACATCACGTTGTGAACGACGTATCAATCAGTTGCAGCAGCTTAATGAACAGCCACTTTATCCAACAGAAAAGGTTATCTGGGATGAAAATCTGGTTCCGTATGATCAGTATAATGGTGAAGGCAGGTTTCTTTCATTAGTGTGAGTGTACTGTAAACAGTGCTATAATCGGAGAAGGTTATCTGAATCGACAGACTAGAATCCCTTGTTTATTTCTGTCTTTATTTGTAGATGCGGAGATTGTTGACCAACTTCCTGGACTTTTTTTTTTACTTTTCACAAGATTGATCTAAAATTCGTCCTTCATTGGTGCTTTCAGAAACATGATAAGTTTTCGGATTTAACGCTTAGTACTAATTCTGTAGAGGAATACTTGGTCTTCACTCTAAGGCCGAGCAAAGTTAATTTCTTCGATTTTTAGGCGTTCTAGCTTTGAACAAATTAAATATTCAATTCTTGACATTCCATGATTACTTGCTGCGGAACTTCAACCTTTTTCAAATGGAATCAACATGTGGGTGTTTCAGTATATTTAGAGCCATTTCACTGTTTCAAAAAGTGGTATTTTTTTTTTCATGATTTGAAATACTCAGCGTAAGACTGTTTAGAAACTTGACCATATCATCACTGAAAACCCTTCAATTCATCAAATGGCATTTCTTGTAATGAATTAAATTTTTGGTCTCGTTTTATATCTCACATTTCTTGTATTTTTTTCTTTTTTTTTTTTTTTTTTTTTTTTCATTTTCTTGACATTCAATAAAGGGTGCAAAATTTAAACACAAAAACATGCTATTTTGGATGCAGATTTTAATGACATTGTTTTTAGATGAAATTCGTCAGGATATCGAAGATGCTATATTTCGTTTGAAACCATGGGCACATGAATCTAATACAAAGGAAACTGTTTGGGGCGGATGGGCTCGGATGGCTTTGCCATTAGTTGAATTCCAGGTTTTTTTTCTTAATTTCTTAAACTATCGACGTAACTTTTTAGGATCTAATTTTTCTATTTAAATAAGCGTATGGTTTATTTTGATTTTCAGTTTCCATTTTATCTTTCAGATTGTCGAAGTTGGGAAACCTCTTATAGGTGAAAAGAGCCCTGCAGTTGTCAAGGCGGATTTGACGATTAGTTTGCCAAGACGAGCTGATATTCGTGCTGAATGGGAAGGTTGTTAGTTCATTTGAATATTTTTGTGTCATCTCAGGTTTAAACCGGTAGTATTGCATCGAACTGTCAAACATTATACTGTTATCTGATAAACTTTCGTCTTTGCTGACTAATATTGAACAAAATCACACGATTCATATCACTTGTAGCTTTTATCATTAAATGACTTAAATGGGATGGCACGATACCAACTACCTCAATCTATTTTGGTATCTTATGCATGATTTACTTTAATGTGTATTAGGAGAGGTCCCCAGATAATGACTTGGTAGTCGTTACAATTGAACTAGTTTACAAACAAGAGTGAAACTGTGTTCAGGTTTGTACTCAACTAATTCTCCTCTTAGAGTTACTAATCCACAAATATCTACTGTAGAGAGTTTTCAGGTCTTCGAAAACATGATGTTTGTTTCTTGATCCGCTGTCGACCGAAAGCTTCAGTTGGTACAAAGTATGATATTACAAAACCGTTCAACGAACAGATTGATGTTACATTGGTACGTGGATGTGAAATTGAAGGGATGCTTGATTCAGAAGGGAAAGTAATCGAGGAATATGGTACAGAATTTTTTTATTCGTAGTTATTTATTTGTTTTGGGTCTTCGATATTGAAAAGGTGATAGTGTTAGAAATGATTGAGAGTACTTCTCACCTTACCTGGGTAGTTCTAACAAAAATCTTCTTGCTCATCGGCTAAAATTAGATCTTTGTCGTCAAAACTGCTGTAATTTTTTTTTCCTCCTCATCTTTGTCTTTGCTTTTGTTTTGGAAGGGAGAGGAACCCATCGCGGATTTCATTATAATTCGTATCGTCATAATGTGTTTAAATATAGTCCCAGAATTTTGACAGGTTGATTTTTTTACTAGGAGTTTTTATTAGTACTTGAAAAAGATATTTGAAAAAATGCGTTTAACATTTCGTTGAAATTATAGCCGCATATGAAAAAAAAACTATATTGGAAGGACTCACGAGAAAGTTTCGAGTATGGCTTGATGAAAATCAGTATCGTTTGGATACAGAGGGAGAGCAAGATGACGCGATAGATGTATATCTTTTCTTTTCTTTTTTCTTTTTTGTTTTTAAATTTCATGAACGAAAATAAGAAATCTAACATTGAATACCGGTTCTCTTTTACAAGCGGAATACAAGTTGTTAATTTACTAAGTAAATAAATGTTCTTACATCAAGAATGTATACCGTTAGATTATTCCTTGGATATTAAATTGCATTTCAGAATATTTATTATTCGTTTAATCTGCTTATTCGTCGTGATCCAAAAACAAATAATTTCAAAGCTGTGCTTTCAACAATTCGACAGTTATTGAATACAGAGTTTGTAGTGCCAGAATGGCTGCATGACCTCATTCTTGGCTACGGTGAACCGAATGCAGCACATTATAAGTCGTAAGTGTTACTTCTCGTTATAAAACACAATACAAATTATTTGTAGTTCACTTGAAAAATTCTTTCAGAATGAATAGTGCAGTGTCAACAGTGGATTTCTGTGATACCTTCTTATCTTACAAACACCTCATTTCATCATTTCCAAATACAAAGATCGTGGCAGTAACAACTAAAGATGAAAATCTTGTTCCACCTTTCAGGTTCGCTTTTTATATCCCTTTTTTTTCAACTCTTGTAAGAAATTACAGCTTAATAAAGTTGAAGGAATTATAGTACCAGTACGTTAGTCTAGCTAACCCTTTTTTATCTTTATTCAAGTTTCACTTCCAAATGGTTCTTTAAAATATATTTTTCCAGATTAACCTTCAAAGAACTAGAACCACAACACGATCTTGAACCATCCATTCGGGATACGTCGATTTTTGTGGAGCCTCACGTGATACCCTGCCGTGGACCATATCCTCATGTTGAACCACGAAAAAATACTATACAATTCACTCCAGCGCAGGCATTTTTCTTTACTAATATTAACCATTATTAGTTCTTTCTCCATTCAAGAAGAGTAGTTTTTCAGGTTGAAGCAATTAAAGCAGGTATGCAACCCGGCTTAACGATGGTTGTTGGTCCTCCCGGTACAGGTAAAACTGATGTGGCCGTCCAGATCATCTCCAATATTTATCATAATTGGCCTGAACAGCGGACATTAATAGTAACGCATTCAAATCAAGCCCTTAATCAGCTTTTCGAAAAAATTATGCAGCTGGATGTTGATGAGCGTCATTTGCTTCGATTAGGTTTGCCCTATTTATTGTATTTTTATCTACAATATGTTTCTGGAAACTTCTCATCTTTGTCATCATGAAGTTACTGTAAATGAAGTGCTGCAACGGACCACTGTGGTATTTTTTTTTTCGTCGTGCTTGCACATGACTTTCTCATTTTGTGAGATTTTTAGTTGTGAATTCCAGAGTTTTTGCAAATGTTCTGTTTCCGGATGTAAAAGTATATAAATATCCGTTGTTTAAATATCATCCATTATTGTCTCTTTTTGTCATTCATTATTTCTATCTCTTGATATAATGGTTGAGTATCTGAATCATATATTAAGTTTAGGTCATGGTGAAGAAGCTTTGGAAACCGAAAAAGATTTTAGTAGATATGGTCGTGTAAATTATGTCCTGCAGAAGCGACTGGATCTCCTGAAGGAAGTAAGTAATAGCGGTTTTAAAAAATAGGAAAGATGTGGGAATCAATGAACCACACCAAAAGATCGGTTAAAGTGAGAGTAACGATTTCAGATGAAAAAAGTGTCACTTTGGAATGCACTTCTTTTTTTGGTTGAATTTTATTGTATAGGAGCTAAGATTTTATTTCATAAGATTATTATTGATGATGTTTTTTTTTATTCTAGGTTGAAAAGTTGCAAGAAGCCCTCGATGTTACGGGTGATGTCTCATATACTTGTGAAACTGCTGGTTATTTCTTTCTTTATCAGGTCTTCATTATAATTTCGCTGCCCATACTTATCGCTTTTTTTTTTCTCGTATAATTTGTAGATTATGAAGCAGCCGTTTTCTTATTTTCAACATTTTAAATTTCTTGAATTTTGATGGTTTATGTTTCCGTGTCATTTAATCGTATTTGTATATCGGTATCTTTCATTCAGGTATTTGCACGTTGGGAAAAATTTGAAAGCGATGTTGCACGATCGATAATAAATGCGAATCCGAGTGCAAAAGCAGTTGCCGATCATTTCCCCTTTACGAGATATTTTGCCGATGTTCCACCTCCCCTCTTTAAGGTTAAAGGTTTTTCTGTCATTACTGACAGTTTTTTTTGCTTTAAAATTTTTCATGAATGAAGAATAGTAATAAAAACACCAACCTCATGTGTTTATCGACGACTAGCATTGATTCTTGTTTGCATGCAATTTTTTTTTTTTTTTGTTCTAAATATCTGTTGAGATGCAGAAATTATTACTGTCTTTTTTTTTTTCCAATGAAGTACATTATTTATTGTCGCTTTATTGTTTGAGGGTATCTCTTTTGATGAAGATTGGGAAATTGCCCAAGGTTGTTGGCGATATATACGTAGTATTTTCACTCAGCTTGAAGAATTCAGATCTTTCGAGTTGTTGCGTTCAGGGAGGGATCGTACGGACTATCTTTTGGTTAGTCTTAAGATAATATGTTTTTGTGTGTGTGTGTTTTTTTTTCGCAACATTTTTAATTTTTATTTGAATTTCACAAATTCTGGAAACCAAATTCAACAATGTCTTGCGACAGATGTGATTCTGTTAGAACTATTTCTTACGTTATTTTGTTCAGTGTTTACCCAAGTGGTAGAAATCCAATGCTTACCGTCAAGAACACCACGTCGGTGCAGCTTGAGGTGTGGTAGCGGTAACTTTTGTTCTAATACTTTTTGTTAATGGTTTAGGTAAAAGAAGCCAAGATCATTGCTATGACTTGCACTCATGCTGCTCTCCGGCGAAAAGATTTGGTAGAACTTGGATTCAGATACGATAATATTCTCATGGAAGAAGCTGCACAAATCCTCGAAGTTGAAACATTTATACCACTCTTACTTCAGGTAATTCAAATTTTTTTATCCATCATTTCATATTGTCCAAGTATTATTCTGTTTTTCAGAATCCACAGGATGGTAGGAATCGATTGAAACGATGGATCATGATTGGTGATCATCATCAACTTCCTCCAGTTGTTCAGAATATTGCTTTTCAAAAATATTCTAACATGGAACAAAGCTTGTTTGCGAGATTTGTTCGGCTTGGTGTTCCACATATCTTGCTTGATCAGCAGGGTCGTGCAAGAGCCGAGTATGTTGTAAACATTTATTTTTTTTTTGGAATTTTCGAAGTTTTAGTAAAACTTCCTATCTAATGGGCTGGAATCTTGAAAATGTAACAAATTTTAGAATAGCAGATCTTTACAACTGGAGGTATGATCACTTAGGTAACTTACCTCATATCGATGCTCTTCCGGAATTCCAACGTGCCAACTCTGGGTTCGCATTCAATTACCAGCTTATCGACGTTCCTGACTTCAATGGTGTCGGTGAGACAACACCGAGCCCTTACTTTTACCAGGTTTATTTTTTATTTCGTTTTCCTATCCTACTTTCTATGGAAATCCAATATTTTTCAGAATCTTGGCGAAGCAGAATATGCTATAGCACTATTCACTTATATGCGTATTTTGGGTTATCCTGCAGAAAAGATTTCGATTATAACAACTTACAATGGCCAAGCATCACTGTTGCGTGATGTAGTGCAGACACGATGTGCCGAAAATCCATTAATTGGAGTACCACATAAAGTTCGTTGTTATCAGTACTCAAAGGATATGTCATTTTCGTAGCATTCAGTTTCATTAGTAATTTTTTTGTTTTTTGTATTATCCAAGACGTTAATATCAGGTAGAATTATAGTTTTCAGATTATATTTATGCCTTTGGGCCCAGTTGTAGAGCGAAACAATTCCAGATGATATTATTCAGCAAACGATATTGGTGTTGTTGAATTAAAATTTATGCAAACACTTTTCATTTCTTTAGATTTCAACAGTTGACAAATATCAGGGGCAGCAGAATGATTACATCATTCTTTCACTTGTAAGAACGAGAAACATCGGTCACATAAGGTCTGCATGTATTATTCAGAATTTTCTCTGTTAATTTTTATTCGCTTTAATGTTTCCTTGTTTGTGCTTAAAACACTGCAAACAAATTTTCATGTATTCATGACGTGGAATTACTAGCACAATTCTAGGGATGTTCGTCGTTTAATCGTGGCTCTTTCTCGAGCACGTTTGGGTCTTTATGTTTTGGGACGAGTCAGTTTGTTTCAGAATTGCCTTGAGCTTTCAACTGCATTTCAGCGGGTAAGGATCTTTATATTTAAAGATGATTTAATAAAGCCTTTCAAATGCTGCTCAGTTTTTAAAAATTTTTGAATTTTGAAAATTTCAGTTGATGATTTTGAAAATTTGTTTGATCCCCTATGTATTTTACTTTCAGTTGTGCAAATATCCACAAAAATTGATGATAATTCCCCATGAAACATACCTAATGTGTCGAAAGGTAAATAACTCTATTCTTTTTTTTTTCTCTCTCTCTCAAATTTATATTCATTGTGCTGATTTTACGACACTATATGCTGTCTAAACCTTGCCAATTATGGATGTCGTTCTTTTTTAGAATGGTCAGCCTCCGACATCCAAGCCAATTCAGATCCAGGATACGGTTCACATGAGTACATTCGTGCATCACTTTTACATGAGTAATATGGAGCAGATGAAAGAAAGCTATAAAGAGCATATGAAGGATTATTTCAATGCTCGTCAAGTAACTGCTTTTGAATATTGTTTTTACATTTCAAAATATTGGTATTCCATTATGGCTGCTTATTCTGTTTGTGTAATTTATTCTCTTAATTCATAAAAGTTGTTTAAAGATTTACTCCTGTTGATATATTTTCATCCAATTCTTTAATTGTGATTCAGTTGTTTAATTCACTATCTGCGCTACCTATTACTCTATCTGAATTCTTTATTCTTGAATTTTTTCATCTTCAGATTTGTTTTTTCAGGCCGCGATTAATGCACAATTAGCAGCCGAAGTAGCTGCGAAAGCCGCTGAGGAGGCAAAAACAGAAGAAGAAAAGGGCGTGCCGGAACCGATCGCAATGGAAGCGGAGGAGGCTGACATTACTTTCGAAAGTATGGACTTCGAAAGGCAAGATCCAGATAAGTTGGGAAAATAATCTGTTGGCATTAATTTTGTATCCTAGTGAAAGAACTTCTTTGTATAATACTTCTTAACGAAGGGCGATGCAGGAAAAAATTAAAAATCGCTTTGTATTATTTTCTCTCTGAGTTCCCCCGATTTTGTTAAATCCTTGAGTCATATGAAAATCATACGAAAATTTAAATTTCACGGGTACTTATTACCATTTGTTGTTTATTTTCATAATTTGTCATACGCTTAAAACTTCTGGGTGAAAATTGGTTGTAGTGAGTATCGTGAAGAATGGGGCAAATTGGCTTGCTGTATTTCATTTAAAGTGCTGCGCTATGAATGGTACAATAAAAATTTACCTGAGAAATAGTGATTGCCAACACCCACAAAGATTAGCGATCAGAATATCGCTAATAAAAATTGGAAGTTGAAAAGGAAGTCACGAAATTCTGTTTTATCTTTTGTTAAGCAGTTGTATGATGATCATTTTTCCTTTCTTTTCTGTTGAATGATTGGTTACTAACCGGCAATTGTTTTAAAAAGACCTCTTTGCCGGAATTGCGGGAAAAGTTCCACATAAGTGTCTTCTTAATTGGAAATTCCTGTTGTAATAAAACAAGCTCGCTGTACAACTTTTTGAGTCATGGCAGGGATATATGGTGAATTTATACTACGAGTGTCTTATCTACAGAAGGAGATTTTGCCTACGAAAAGGATTCTAAAGTTTTAATATATAGAGCGGTTAAATTATCAATCAGCGGATATTGAATTGACTATATATAGTTAATTTTTAAGTAAAAGAAATGTGAAAGGAAGCAAGTTATATTCTTTCTAGTTAATTTTCATTGTAGCAAACTTCATCAGTTTTTATCTTGTGTAAAATTGTATTTTAGATCAGAAGTATGCTTAATTGCTAGACCACTGACAGACAAATTCAAAAAAAAAAAAAAAAAAGCTTGGTGGGCAGTCATTCATGCTATACGTGTCACAGATTTGTAATTAAGGAGTATTTAATGTATTTGTCCTGGCTCGCAGTTTCTATACGGAGCAAGAGTGTTGGGATGACATACGGTAAGTAGCAAACATATAGCTGACGAGATTCTTTTTAATTACTTTAAATTTCTGTAAAATAAAGTAGATAGAGTTTTTTTTCTAGAAATGAGTAAGGAAGCATTAAATTTCTTAGCTCTCTTCCTTTTCTTCCTAAAATCTAACGTGCTTCACTTTAGGAAAGATGTGAATCTTTTTCGCTCAAAATTTTAGACGGGCGCTATTGCTAAACA
The DNA here is from genome assembly GCA_003640385.1 of Setaria digitata. NCBI lineage: Eukaryota > Metazoa > Nematoda > Chromadorea > Rhabditida > Setariidae > Setaria > Setaria digitata. Next base: position 40,046 of record RCAB01000027.1, on the reverse strand, counting down.
AACTGAAACAAAGCAAAAACTCGACACTTCAAAGTTACAGCTTACAATTTTCCGGTCTCCTATATTTCAATTGCATGAATAATAAAATTAATTAGAACGTTTTAAGAAACTTAAAGGAACCTCAAGTTCAAGGTTATTTTCAAAGAATCTGTGTTAAGAAAACAGTTTTGTAATGATAATGTTAGTGATTGCTACAACTTTTTGTCTTAAGTTTATAAATTTCAAAAAAATTTCAGAGTTTAAACAAGATCTTCATTTCTATCATTAATAAGAAGACCGTAGCGTTTTATTTTGCTGAGACAAGGCAGAGAACAAGAAATAAATTCATTTTCCATATTTGAGCGCTACTGTGAAAAGCCTGGAATATCATGCATAATATCACAAATATGAAAAGTTTTCCTGTGCTCAGACTTGGAGGTCGGAATAAAATGGTCTTCTGAATTTTCAGATGCTGTTCTCGGTGTACAAAATCTTGATTCTGAGATTAGATTGACAGTAGTGACATGGTTCTGAACAGCTCCACATTTTTCGTCAGAGCTGAATTTCTCCACCGTATCAGTTTTCGCTATCGTTCGGATTGTTTTTTCTGGTCCAGACAAAGTTTGTTGGAAGACCGCAGCCTGACAGTCTGGGAGTTTCTTGATTACAGTACTTTTCAAGGAACATAATCGTTCGTGGCGTAATTTACCGGAGTAATTATACAGTACACGATTACAGTGAAAGCATTTAAATCGTTTAATGGTTGAGTGGTAGTAACTGAAGTGGCAGTCTAAATCATAGGCTGAACTGAATCGACTGGTACACATTATGCATTCATGAGGTTTTTCATGAATTTTTGCGTGTCCTGAAACTTTTATCTGGAGCTTCATGGTTTTTAAGGGAATAATGAAATTTACTCTGAAGTCGAACTAATTCTGCTTGCCAAAGGTTGGTGAATTCATTAAAAAAAAAAAAAGTCGACGAATTAAAGCATACTGCTTAAGGCACTTTGTCCGGATAGGTGTTTGCTGCAAATTGTGCACCGGAATAATTTGCCTTTGTGTTTAGCTAAATGCTCCTTAAAATTATAGAAAGTTTCGTAAGTTCGATCACACTGGTTGCACTCAAACAATTTCCGTTCACCGCCGTTATTTCCTTTAACAAAACTGGATGTTTGCGCTGAAACCCAAAAAACTCAAAATGATAAGTCCAGTGACAAATTATTTTCGCAAATTTTCGAAAATCCAAAGTTTTGTGGTAAGTTTTTGTTTCGAAATACAAAGAAAGTTGAAACTTAGCCATTAACCTGAATGTTTCTTAAGCTCGTGTGCTCGCATACGTTTCTCTGATACGAATGTTCTCGCACATTTTTCGCATTCATATTTCCGCTCATGATAAGCTGTTACATGATCCTGAATTCACTGATTTCATTCAATGTCTACTTATAATCTAATATTTCAATTTCAAAATAAAAAAAAGAACCATTGTTTCATCGAGGAGCAAAATTTCTGAATTAGGACAAGAGGAAAAAACTTCGAAACGCGAACGAACCTGAAGATCTTTATTTGATCCATATATTCTGCCACAAATTGGACACAGTCCTCTCGGAAATGTTGTGTTGCTTGTAACCAGATTCATCGGATACTGATTGGTAAAAGGAACTGAGAGCAATGGGAAGAATTGCTGAGCATGATTCTGAGTTATCAGCTCATTGATAGGTTTAGTCAGTTTGGAAATATCAAAGGTCAAGTGAACAGGACTTGGTATATTTGCTGGAAAAATTAAATACTAGCAAGCAATGTCTTTCGAACATTCTTGACGACTAATTTGAATTTAGAAGAAATACATTAGCAGTTAAGAAAAACTTTCACTGTTCTCTAAAAACCACCATTTTGTTTATCTACCCACCCAATTAGTAATTTAATTGTTGTTATCTTATTTTATAAATTATCTTTAATTTTTATTTCAAATATTAAAACAGCTTGAGACCTCGAAATGAATCAGATGTTCTGCCTCATGGCGGTAATTATCGTCATTTATTTTCTCATTTTATTACTAAAGAAATACTGATTAAAAGTGGTATATCTTAATTAGTAATGGAGTATTGAGTTACAGAAATTTTTGATCAGAATTTTAACGTTTTAATGTTTGTTACGAAGGAGAGATTTTAGAAAACCAAAGTGAAAATGAACGAACCCATGCTAGTGCAAACCAGTAACGCCGTACTGCAGAATGCAGAATACTGAACCGACGAGATGCTTTCGTCTGGTGGGGAATAACTAATATGCAAATTTGGGTTTTGCTAGGACTGAAAGGGAGGAGTGAAATTGACCGCCATAATGTCAACGGTCGAATGGGAAGGAAGGAAGGAATGGATGCTTATCGTCCTCTTCGGTGTCTCCGAGTAATTTCCAACTGCATCAAACTACAGATAACAATCTGTTCAAACTTTTCTCACTGAATTTTGGACTGTCAGAGAGAAGGACAAAATGATGAACGCTGTTCCATCCGTGAAGGTCACTCATGAATCTTGACGCAGAGGTTCGTCGCGTAGCTTCTTAATTCCATCACATACTGCTGATAAGATCAAAATTCGACAGATGGATGGATTTTCTGAGTGACGAAAGCGAACAGTACGGCTCAACGAGGTGTCACTTGATGAGCCATCTTCAAATTTCAAACTACCGTTCCGTTTGATTTTCTCGCAGATCATCTATTACTTTTCATTTCGATGTGCGTATATGTCATTTCTGCCTCTTTCTCTGTACATTATCAGTTTCCAAATATAATAATCATTTGTCCTATTTGTTTGTAACGCAGAAAGACATAAAAATTGGAAGTTAAAAAGGAAATACAAAGCAATCATTCCAAGAGATTAGCAAAGACTATTGAGGCAAGAAACCAACCAGATGTTACTGATAGGTTCAGTTCGAATTTGACAACATGTACTGTATTCGAGAGTTCAGGACACTGCTATCCTTTTGTTTGATTATCACCGAAGAACAGAATGTACCGAGTAGACAGAGACAATGGAACGAAAGAATAATGTGTCAACCAGGTTCATTCTTATCATTCATATCACGATGCTTCTCAACGGACAATAGAACGCATGGGAAGGAAATTTTCATACGGACTAGCTCAGAGTTGAATAGAAAAGTTGCAACTGTTGTGTGGAGGATGGGCTTGTTTTTGCTGGAGTTTATTGAGCTTGGGAGAATGGTGTTTCCGGGTTGTGGAGCTTTAATTGTGGGTATTTGGAGGGAATGACCTCTGCTTTTCTGGAAGATCAGGAAGCTTTTACTTGTAAACTTTGTTTAAACTGTTCTTCAGCAGTCAGTTGTTTTTCAGCTGTGGTAGAGTCCTTCTTTTCTAGAAATCACGAAATTCTGTTTTATTTTTCGTTAACAGTTGTATGATGACCATTTTTCCTTTCTTTTCCGTTGAATGATTGGTTACTAACCGACGACTGTTTTAAAAGACCTCTTTGCCCGAACTGCGGGGAATTCAGTACATTTCCTGCTTGTGGTAGTATTTTACCCTGAATATTTTTTTTACACTTTGAGTCCTGCAGCGGTTAATTTTAATTTTGAGAAATAATCTAGCATAGCCGTGACAGATTACCAGTACAATCTTCCGCGGATAATCGTTGTCCTGCTTATAGAAATATATAATATGTTTGTGCTTGTTATAATCACATGAATAGACTCTAAGACAAATAGGTTGGTTATTGTACGGACAGGAGACCATAATGGTAAATGACTCATTCAAGTCTGAAACAACAATTGAGGAAGAGAAGAAGGAAGATGACGATGGTGACTCGGTAACACCATGGGTTGTAACGGCAATAGACAAGAAAGGCATTGACTATGACAAATTAATAGGTTAGTACTATTTGGCTAGCGCTCAGAAAATTCCAGCTTTCTTCAAAATGGCAAGTTTCCTCCGTTATTAATTAAAAGCTTGTAGAAAATAATAGGATTTTTCCAGTCCATTTACACTTCTGAGTTTACAGAGAAACATTTCATTTATTCAATCCATTTATCATAAATCTTTTGTACTTGGTTATTTCAAGTAACAGATATAGTAGGATTGGAAGATACAGTTTCGACATTCGGAGGAGCATGTGAAATTGCCGTGTGCTTATATTTTGTTGGTTTTTCACCCTTCATTGCAGAATTTATTGAGCTATTCATTTACTGGTACATTAAATACTGGAAAAATCTGTTATTTTTGGACACTTTATTTAAATTGTGCGGTTTTTTGAAGTAGCACTTTTTTAAAAAGCACTATGATGCACTGATGTATGGATTCAGCATTTATATTTTTTAAAAATTTAATACTTATTGCCGGTAGGAATCGATTTTTTTTATATTCGATGTAAATTTTAGTGAAATTCGGGTGCTATAAAATAACAGAAGATTTGATCAGTCGCTTCGAACGAGTTACTGCCCAAAAAGCTCACCCTATGTTGCGACGTGGTTTGTTTTTTGCCCATCGGTAGGTACTTGAAAAGATTATATTCAGGCACTAATCGTAGTAGTTCCTCTAATCATTTGGATTTTTTCTTTCCATAAAAAATTGTAACCCCGTACTCCTAGAAAACAAGGGAAACAATTTTTTCCTTTCTAAATAATTCAAGAAATTCGGGTACTTCTATTGCACAGACTAGTTTATTAGGAATTCACTTCGAATTCGTTGCTGGAGAATTCATTAAAAAATCAATTATGGTAAAGAAACGAAAATTAGTCGTGCACTGCCTTTTTTCTTCATTCACTGTATCGAGAAATTCTACAAAGGATTGTAAAGAGGAGAATTATTTACTTTATCATTGCTATTATTTTAATAATCATGACCTTTAGTGACCTGTCATTAATTTTGGATCGTGTGGAACAGAAAAAGCCATTTTTCTTATACACTGGCCGAGGTCCCAGTAGTGGTAGCTTGCATCTTGGACATCTTGTTCCATTTCTTTTCACAAAATGGTTGCAAGATGTATTTGATGTGCCTCTTATCATTCAGGTAAGTCTATATTCTTTCTGGATTAAAATTACAAATTAAAATTATTTTCTTTCTGGATGTGGGCATTTCTTTTACGTGGCATGTTTTTGATTGTTAGTAAATGAACCGAATGCGTTCCAGCTATGAATGAATATTTTAAAATATTTTGGTACTTGTAAAGAGATATTATTCAAAAATTATTGCACGATGAAATACGTACTTCCATACTCATTGCTGGAACTTTATGTCGTTATCATATGAGAGCGGATAATGGAATAGATGTGAATTAAGTTTTCAGATAACAGATGATGAAAAATTTCTTTGGAAAAACCATGCATTGGATGAAGTCAAGCATATGGCAAACGAGAATATGAAAGATATTATTGCATGTGGTTTTACTCCTGATACAACTTTCATGTTCTTGGATACCGAATATATGTGGTGACTGCATTGTATTCATATTTTGTAAAGTGTCGGTGTGACTATCACTTCGAAAATTCCCTTTAATGAGAAATTTTCATCATCGCTGTTTTATTATTTAAATTATTCTAACATTTCAGTCCTTCATTTTATACAAACATCGTGAAGATATGGAAGCTTGTTACACTTAATCAAGCGCGGTCAATTTTTGGATTTTCCGGTGAGGATTCAATGGGCAAAGCAGCTTTTCCCGCAGTTGAAGCAGCTCCCTGCTTCAGCACTAGTTTCCCATCAATATTTGGGGGTCGAGGAGACATCCCATGTATCATTCCATGTGCAATTGATCAGGTCTGCTTACTTCTAGAAAGACTCATATTTACATTACTTCTCTTCTGTTTCTGAGTTCAATACGTTTCATAAACATATTCAGGATCCTTATTTTCGAATGTGTCGTGATGTTGCACCGAAATTGAAATTTCCAAAGCCAGCTATGATATATAGCTCGTTCTTACCAGCTTTGCAAGGTGCACAGGGGAAAATGGCTGCATCTGATGCTACAACATGCATTTATTTGGACGATACAGCTAAACAAATAAAAAATAAGGTTCTTTTTTTCTTGTTTGATCTCTTAAAATTTTTTTTTGTAATTTCTTTCCGTAAGTGAAGATTACTGAGTAACGTGCATATCATTTGCCAATTTTTTTTTCAATGGGTTTGTTTTCTTTCATACTAGTGGTAGTAACAATGATAAAACAGGTATTTTGACTATCGTTGAGAAAATCAGAAACGGAATCTAGCAATTTCTTCCTTAAACTTGACTGCAATTATCTGAAAACATTTAAAAATTTTTTCTTTCAGGTTAATAAATATGCTTTTAGCGGTGGGCGTGATACAATTGAAGAGCATCGTAAGTATGGCGGTAACTGCGATGTCGATATTTCATTTCAGTTTTTACGTTATTTCATGGAAGATGATGATAAATTAGAAAGCATACGCGAAGTAAGTTTTCTTCTAGATTGATTTGTTCAAACTTTAAATTTAAGAATAAGATATGAAGTTTTAATGTAACATTTTTTCGACAATTTATTTAAATTGTCAATAGTATGGTCTTCCAAGCTTCACGATATTGGCATCATTCATATACTGAATAGCCAAAAAGTTTTGCACATTTTTATTCTTCATTCTCTGATTAATGCTGGTTCTTTTGCTGAAACCAAGGCTCAATCTTTTCTCGCTGCAGGCTGCATATCGCATATCTATATTAGATATCTTTGCTAGTGCAGCCTCTTGAGAGATAATTCTTTTGCATGGTCTAGAAACTAGTAGGATTTATTACACTTTTTCAAATATCGCAGCCTTTCGCTTACCTGACTTACAGATGTCTCTTTTAACTTTTCTGAGACTGACAGGTAAGTGTGATTTTTTATCCCTCGTATTCTGTGATGTCATTTTCTTCCAAGCATGTTCTGTACTTTTTTCTAGCGTTATACATCTGGTGAATTATTAACTGGCGAACTAAAAGCAATAGCCATTAAAGAAGTGCAACGAGTTGTAGCAGAATTGCAGCAACGAAGAAAGGAAGTGACAAATGAAACCGTGAAAAGTTTTACCATTCCGCGAAGGTTAAAATACACTTATTAAAGAAATACATTTATTATCTTTTCTAATTTCTCGGTTTCCATTGTGTAGTTAGTTATTTCCACCAATTTTGGGGAGTGCTTTAAGTTTTGTTCGAGTTTTTAAATTACGGTTAAATTCAGTTGTGCGTTATTATTTAATTTTCGAGGATCTTGTCAAGACTTGTAGAGCTTGAATATAAAAGTTTTTGTATTGGTCCTAGATTTATGGGTTGGTTTTCTTACATTAATATACCTTCTTGATTTGAAATTCATAGTATCTCATAACCATTTTTTCGAATTTCTGCTCTGTTGTAGCACTTTTTATGATCTGATAATTTGTTATGCTTCTGTAAATCTGTTTACTGTTTCTCCCTTTTTAGAGAATTTAAAATTTATAAACTTTGTTTATCCAATGAAAGGTATGTAAATTTTCATACAAATAAAAAAAAGCAGGGTAATTCAAACATTGTGGGGTAGAAGTGGGAAAGCGCTAGTGGGCGCCTCCTTTATTTCTAATCTGGATTCATGATTCATGTTGAATCGTTTACACTAACTTAGTCTCACATTGAATCTTCTCTCCAATATAGCTTTAAATTATAAAGTTTTTGAAATCACGGGCAGTGTTCTTTATTAAATTAAATATTTGTAATAATGCTTTAGCTGATTTTCAGTATTGAAGGATATGATCCTAAAATGGTATGGTATGCGGTTGCAGTAAATGCTGCAAATGAGATATTGCTAACATTCCATTTCATCCAAAATATTAGCTTTTGTTTAATGCATAATAATATAGTTTTAAACCATAGTTTTCGTTTACCCCGCATAACGGGGTATAGTAAATTTAGTTTTAACTTTCCCAACCNTAGCTTTTGTTTAATGCATAATAATATAGTTTTAAACCATAGTTTTCGTTTACCTCGCATAACGGGGTATAGTAAATTTAGTTTTAACTTTCCCAACCAAAAGGTAAACCCTTGTTTTTAGCCGTAAGATCATAAGTAGTAAACTTTATCCAATCCTTGATTTCGTTGGAATGTTATCCTAACTTGAAATTGTTCTTAATGTAAACTTTAATTTCTGCATTTCTCAGCGAGAAACCTGGAGTGTATAGCGTTCGGCTGATCATTCTATAAAAGTATTAAAATTAAAATTAAATTATATTAATTATATTAAAAATTATTATATTAAAAATTAAATTATATTAAATTATATTATATTAAAATTATAAAAGTATTAAAAGTATTAAAAGATCTATCTATAAAAGTGTAGGGAAAGGGAATAACATTTTTACAAGGAAAAATTATTTTGCATCAAAATTCAATTCCCGAACTGAATCCTAATTCAGTTATGATTAAGGACCAGGTTACGCTCACTGCGAGTAGGTTGTATTTAAGGTCATCAACCAGGATGATATCAATCAGCTGGCTAAAAATTGCTTAATAATGAAGATTTCCTGAATGGAATTAAGTGAAGCTGAAAAAGATACAAATCAAGTGATTTTAAGGGAAAAAGATAATCTTTTTGTCATTTCAAAGGGAATAAGTTTTTTTATTTTTTTCTTAACAACTTCGTTAGCCAGGAGTAAAGCTTATTGACTGGTTCGGTTTTTGTTTATAAAACACACTACTCATGATGTGTAGTAATTTGAGGATTTGGTGATTGAATAGAAAGGGCATGTTTCACATATATCACTATCTTCCAATCTTGAACGCATCGAAAACTCGACCTCGCATGATTTTACTTCCACATAAAAAAGGCTAAAAAATGGTCAGTATGAGAACAAGTGGAACTTTTTGTAAAGCTTCAAGTGCATTTTTCAAATTGTCATCGAAATTTAGAAGTACAGGGATTTTAGACAGCCAAAGATCCTCTCATCTTTAACCACAGATAAGTGTGTATGGGAGTCGGCAGGACTTAAAAACTTACTCGCAGTCACTAACACAGTAGTCCATAATTACTGTATTTCAGTTAAGGTGCAGTACTTATGGACTGTTGTGTAGTAGCTACGAATGGCCTTTACATGTAACGTTGATACTATTTTGAGAGGCATATTCTCCGAGGAAGAAAATTGAAGAATACTGATAAGAAGTGGGTATGTGAAGAAAGTCATATAGTTCCTGAAGAACATCCGTTGAAACAGATCACCAGTATCATGGATGCTGTTCTTCAATGAAAATTTGTCAATTCTTGAAAATCTGCAGTTCTTGTTATTTTACTCTTAGAGGTATGGCACCTGGGAAATGTATCGGATGTATGATTAATTTTTTATTATCTTTTGATTTTATTTTGATGTTTCGTGTGGTATACTAGGAATTAATCAATGGGAATCGTTGAAACTAATAGCAATATTATACCCAAAGATTTAATCCATTATTAAATTCAACTACTGAGATCCCACCATTAATGAAGCTACGTGAAGAGAATTCAGTTTCTAGGAAAGAACTTGGGCAATTTTTATTTATTCTTATGTAGGAGCTAAAGCCAGACACTGCGTACAACATCCTTACAGCATCTGAATAACAGTTTTATTTTCAGTATGAGTTTTGATCCTCGCTCATCATAATAAATTATTATGAAGAATTCCGGGAAAGTTGACCATATCCATTGACAATTTCCTCAGAAATAACCAGACAGTTGTTTGTTAATAAATAATAAACATCAAGTGGATTGTAGAAATGTGAAGTTGTGAAAACGTGGATTTACTTTTAAAAAGAAACCCATATAACCGCAAAAGAGCGAGGACATAGCAGCGAGTGGTTTCGATCCACCGACCTCTGGGTTATGGGCCCAGCACGCTTCCACTGCGCCACGCTGCTTGCGGTACACTTAATTTCTTTTTTTATTTCCACACTTATGGAAATGGTAAGACATTTGAATTAAACAGAGGAATAGCCTTATTGTGAACCAAACTATATATATATATATACGTCACTAAGTATATGTCTTCGCAATGTCCTAGCCAGAGATTTCCGAAACCATCCAATTCAATAAAACTTCCATCTTTTTAGGAAAAGGAATGAGTGGCAAGGAGTTGATGGGAAGTTTTATTTAGTCACTCTAGGCTAAAAAGATATCACATTAGATATATCTTAGTGATATAATCTTACTGGGTTATATGTTGTAGCATTCCAACTTTCTCTGAAGAATGCTTCAGAATTAAAAATCTGAGGAAGTGAAGTTCTCAACGCATTTTTGCAATCCAATAAATCTGCCATTTTTTCTACAGGCATTGATTTTACCGGTTCCAGACATTTTTCAAAAAAAGCAAGTTAGCTTTATTCACAGTACAGTTGGATCATTTTGTCTTACTCGTTCACTCATGCAGTTGTAATAGAAGCTTTGTTCAGTGTCAACATATATTTCATCATTTCTCGAGGAATGCACCTTCTGTTAACATCTCTGATAACAACTGCTGTTAATGATATTGTATGGTAATATCGTCAGCCAATCATTTTCAAAAATATGAGAATTCCTTTCTAATAAGAGCAGTACTTATCATCTAATAATATTTTATAAGCTCAAAGATTACTACAATTGCTGGTAAGAGTGTTTCAGCGAGTGTTGTGATAAAAACAAGGTCTAAATTATTTACCCATTAAAAGCGATGAAAGCAACAACCACCCTTCTGCTTTCATCTCATTATTTATTAATTACATTTGATCAATTAGGAAGTCTGGCTTGCTGAACAAAAGAACTCCAACTTCATATAATTCGACATCTTACATACTACTCATAGCTTTTTCTCTTGCACTTCGCCATATAGCATATGTTGGCATAGTCCGGTAGATGAAACAAAGTTTTCAAATTCAACTTGAGTAGCTTAGTACGGTTAGCTGAATTACTACTAACTGATAAAAATGATGTTACTTAAGATAGTGAGACTTGCTTTTTAATTTAGTAAGGTTTAGGGAGACATGCTTTAAAGGACTGGAATAATAATAATTTAGTGTTCAAAGAGAAAGCATGCGATGATGGATTGAATTTTAAATAGCTCTGTAATTTCGTGGTATGAACCAAAGTCTTTAAATGAAGTAACACCAGGTTTTTAAAAAACGTTTTTTAAAAGCAAATGTTGTAACTTATGAAGGAACATTTTGTTAAGCAATACGTCAGTTTTCTTATTATAAACTATGTTGGCAATTAACAAATATGACTTGTAAGATGAAGTTATATTGGACTTATTTATTTCAAAAACCAAAAAATTGAAATAAAATTTTAGTATTAAAGAAATATCGCTGTACCTTGCTCATATCTCCTCACGGAACAAAAAGTAATGCAAATTCAACTTGAGTGTCACCATTTGCTCTTGCTGTTTTTATCAACTACTATAATAAGAATAATTGCTACTGGGAGTAAGTTGAATTTTTGGTTTACCATTTCAAGTAATTTCCTTCTATGGAACTTAATGATAAATTAGGCATTTCCTTCCAATTAAATGTAGAAATCTTTTTTGTTGTCTAAAAAATTGGCTTCAAATATTGCTTAAATCTCTTTTCTGCTTCCAACTTATGTAATTAGATTTCCAAGTAAGATCTATACCAGATCACTGCATTTCAGCATGTCCTAATATTACAAAAACAGATTTGGGAAATGTTTTATACATTGAAGCTAATTATGCAGCAAAACATTCGCCAGGAACTGTTGCATTTATAGCATGCAAATTCGGATATGTAAACTCACTCCCTTATCTGGTTTTCTGTCTGCCAAATGGCACCTGGAATGATGAACTTGGTAATCATTTCATGTCACATCCTTATCATTCTAATTTTAATGCAACGGTAAAACTGCAAGCGCAACTGGTACTTCCTAAATTCTAGATCTCCCGATCCTTAACAAATTGCTTCATGTATTGCCAGAATACCAACACTAGTGATTATGGACCTAAGACTTAATTTCTATTATTTTACATTTCAATAATTTTCTCTCAAACTATAACTGCCAGTACCTTAAAACTTTGCAGGTAATTGCACATTGGGGAGTAAGACTTGCGAACAGCAGAATACTAAATCCAATGTTATTTATATGCCTGTAAGCATTTTTACATTGTTCTGTGTATCGTTTATTCCATGTCTGGTGATACTGTCAAGTCATTTGAGAAGCCATCAATTTATTCCATCATGAAAGAACTGAAATTTTGTCACTTCCCGCCTATGTTAAAAAAAAAGTCTTTGAGAAGAAAATTTCTTCCAGTCCACAGTTTATTAGACAACCACTTTAGGTATTCTTTCTAACATTTATAAAAACTTCTATATTTACTGTGATTCTCATATTAACTTTCAAGACTTCAGTGGTACTTCCCAATATCATTTTATGACGTCAGGAAAGTCTTCCAGTTAAATGAGCAAGAAAGAAATTTTGCGGAACATCCAGTATAGTTGAATCATTTTTCATTTCCACTCACACAATCATTCCTAACCCATTTCTGAAGGTATTGCTCTGTTCTGCTGAAAAATGCGCAGATTCTGAATCCAAATATTCCATTCTCTACTCGTATCACTTCCCTGTTCTGAGGCCATTTGCACGAGCAAATCTCGCTGCACACAAATCCAATAATCTCACATACTGCATTGAGTTTCTTCCTTGTTATCAGGCCAATTAAATGAACATTCTTCTCTATAATTAGACTAATTATTCTAAGGACATTTCGGCAGTTGCAATCATCTGTAATTAGCATTTCAGCAGAAGTACCTCATGAACTAATGTATTTTGTAGCCAGAAATCACCGCGAAGTACCCGTCTGGGACGGTCGCGATGCTGAACTGTCCCACAAGTGAAATAGCTGTGGGAGTGTCATCCGCGATGTGTGTGAACGGGAAATGGACCGCGGAGCTGGGATGCTGCAAGAAACTGTCCAGCAGTGCTTTTTGTGAACCTGCAACTCCACAACTCAGTTCGGCTGTTCTCTACGGAAGTGAATCTGTTTCCTCCGCAGCCGAATCTATTTCCCCCGGAACCGAATCTATTCCTCTCAGAACTGAACGAGGTAGATATCCGGCTCCGTACTTCAACATCCGTTTATGCGGTACATTCTAGAGACTGTGTATTCCCAGCATTATTTCCCGACAGTTTTCTGAGTACATTTACGAACTGATTATCAGTACAATTACTTCGACCGCGATGATTAGTGTTGTTAGTATCAGTGAGGCATGGATGATTTTCAGAAACTACAAGTGGAATAGTCATTGTTAATACGACTACGATAAGTAAATCAACAGCAACATTAGCGGAAGTGGAAGTTACACGATCACCAACAACTGTCTCAGACGGTACGTCTAAAGCGTTGAGCGTTGCTTCCAGTGAGAAAGCTGCAACGCTACTACCGAAACTGCTGAAAGCGGGAACTCGCAGAGGAGCCACAACAACGGCACCCTCGATTCTAGCTATCGACTAGCTAGCCATTGGGGATAAGCCAGTCGATCTGATTTGTTTATGGAGATTAGATGTAGAAGTTTGAAATTACGAGACATGCTTCTTGCCATCACTTAAAATAATTCTATCAGTTTGTTCAGATCTTTTTCGAATAATTTATTTCCAGCAAAATGTGTACTTGATTACTTGAAAGATGCAGTTAATTCCTAGAGAATTTACAGATGATCCCCAGAGTTGTCATTCTATCATTGTTTGATGTAATCCATGCACTGTGATAATTTTGCAGAATTCGCTAATAAAGTCATGCGACTTTTACTTCCCACTGACACTCTTTTTCCCATTCTTCTTGAACATCCAGTCCATAGCACCCATTTTGTAGGCAGCAATAGTCGTTGCTACTGTTGTCAATGCCATGATTATCATTTTGTTATTTGGTTTACCCACCATTGTTTCACTTTTATACTCACAGACAGACAATTAACGTCAAAAAAGAACTGGCGGATGGAAGGGATGTAATGCTTTAGGAATGAATCGAAAACAATGGTTAAGTTGTTGGAAGAGCGAATATTTATGTTAGCATAGGTAAGTTTTGCATATCTTCCTAAAATATGCAAGAAACAAAAAGGAAAAAGAAAAACAAAGCGGTAAATAATGAACGATTCAGAAGGATATGCAGAAGAAATATTGATGAACTCTAACAGTTTCAAAATGAAAGAACATACGGTACTGGTTCTTTGAAGTTGAGCAATATTGGGATAACATAAAAAGGCTACAGTATCTGGATGAAGCTGGTTTTAATTAACGAATTTTAATTAACATGAAGTCCTGGAAAAATTCAATTACTATTGACAAATTATTGTTTTGGTAGTTGTGAAAGATTTTTCCTTAGAATATTTATGTCCTATCAGGATGAATGTCTCTTACTCTTAATTAATATTTCTTTTAAACATTGCGCGACATCGGATCACAAAATATTTGTAGTTAATATATTATGCCTTGCAATGCCTACAACATAATTAGCAACGGCAATTATTATAATGACAAAGATGTTTACGCAACCTAGGTTTCATTTCTGTTCATGTGTCAACATTTGATTTGTTAAGTAACTATTTTACTGGTATTTATCATCTAACTTGCCAGTTTCTTTTTTTATGAAAATTGCAAACAATGAAAGTGTTGCTATTTACAAAACAAGAACTTCGGAAGTGAAGAATAAATATTGAGAAAAAGTGCCGAAACAAACCTGTCTAGCAGAACCCATCTTACCTAAGCAAATGATATCTTTTATCAAAAAGCTGTCAAGACTTCAATCATGTAAAACTTTTTGTCGTAATATGTTCATAACTCTAAGATGAAATCGTCCAAAATTTTATAATTCCTAAGATCTGCGGTGTCACTGTTGAAGGAATTAGGAGAGATGACCTATGCAATTACGGAACATGCGGCTGGTCGTGCTACACTATCACATTATCACAAAGAACGAAAAACTGATAGTAGTCGTGGCATCCCACAATTCCTCTCGAGTAATATTTTGTCATTGAAAAGCNCGAAAAACTGATAGTAGTCGTGGCATCCCACAATTCCTCTCGAGTAATATTTTGCTAACAATAATAAATAATGCTAACAGCGCTAGACGGCTAAATTCTAGACACTGTTCCTATTCCAAGGCATCATTTAAGGTTGGTATTGTTGCAGTCGAGAAAGAAGTATAATTTGTAGAGATATCGAGCTGGTGCTGTGAATATTGCAAAATACTTAGAAATTTATGGACATTTAACAGAAAACGGTATACACTTTGCGAAGTACTGTACAAAAGATGGATGTCCCTGGATTTGAAGGATGTGAATACATTTGGTCTGGAGAGTTTTCTAGATGTGGAATGGTTGCATTTCTGGTCGTTGGACGACGCTAATATTAATTCTTTGCGAAGGAAAGTTGTGAAAAAAAGAAGACAGGAATGAATTTATCGAAGTTCAATATTCCGGAGAGTTCTGCTTAAATTCATAACGCTTCATCAATTTGTCCTCGTCTCATTGATGATATTGCCGGTCGTTGAAGGATGAATCCAAATTTGATCAGTAACACAAGTGTTAATGATATAACCATGATCACACCACTTATCCCAAGCAGCGGTAATACGAATACTGACCGTTGTTTTTCTAAAGGTTTAAACTATCAGTAAATATACAATTCTGTTAATGATGCAAAAATCAAAAACGTAATATAAATCGGCAAAACTAAATTGGTCATGGTAAAAAAATTTGGTGACAAGTTTTTAGAGAAAAGAAGACATTTTGGGGATAAGGATGAAGATGGTTCAGAGAGTTATGGATATTTCTGATTAGTCCGAAATGATTGAATTGTGGCATCACTCCTTCTTGTCGAAAATTCTGAAGTAAATTTTAATAATGGATATTTTATGGATATTTTCAAACCACCCATCTTGACTTTGTAATTTTTATGAAATAATACCTCATGACATACTGACTAAAACTTTTTTCCTCACATTTAAACCATTGCTAAAAGCACATATCTCAATATTTGGAAAATTTTTTTGCGCAAAAATTTGAAGCAAACAATTTACTTGTGGGAGTGCTAGTTGGCATAACTTTTGTAAAATGTGAAAGAAGAGAGATGTCAATCATTGAAGCTGCAATCATTAGAAATCATTAATCAAACTGAATAAAGAAAAGATATTTAAATAACTGAAATCTCCTGAAAGCATGAATGGCAGTGTTCGAATCATCAGCAAGAATACTCACAAAATTTCATAATAAGTGAAGTGACGTAGATTGATTTTTATCATTTGCATGAATTTGTTGACTAATTCGAATAATTACAGTTAAAATCTTGGATCACGGACTTTAAAGAAATTTAATAAAGCAATCGAACCATGTCACTAACGATGAGACAATTATTTGTTCATCAAATAAGCTAACCTAATCTAGTAGATGTTACTGCTTCCTGTGACATCGCGGGAAGGGTTATCATAGCTGTGTTAAAGTCATGTGTCACTATAGCTGTTACCGCATCTTCAGAGATTTTTGAAGTTTCAATTCTTTCTGCTGTGATTGTCTTATCTCCTGACACAGTCACAATTGACTGGATAGTAGACATATTAACAGATGTGACAGCAAATTTTTCTGTTAGTTCAGCCGGTTTGATAGTCGCCGAAATAATGTCGAGAGTAGTTGGTGGCGTAATTAGTTTAGTAGTTGTCGGAACAGTATTAATAGTAGTTGGTGACGTAATTGGTTTGGCAGTTGTCGGAACAGTATTAATAGTAGTTGGTGACGTAATTGGTTTAGTAGTTGTCGGAACAGTATTAATAGTAGTTGTCGGAGCAGTAATAGTAGTTGGTGGTAAAGCTGGCTTGATAGTTGTCGGAACAGTATTAATAGTAGTTGCTGGTAAAGTTGGCTTGAGAGTTATCGGAACAGTATCAAGAATAGTTGCTAGTATATCCGACTTATTAGCTGTCAAAGTTATTGGGTTTGTTTTTGATAACTCAGTGGATACCATATTGGTCGTATTTGCCAATTTCCTTTCCACATAACTTTCTTGTCCTATATCTGCAAAATTAAAGAAAACGATATATATTCTAAAATCAATATGCTGACTTAGTTTGTATTTCGTTGTTTTAATATTTGGCATTATCATTATGATGCAGTGATTACCAGTGGCTTTGCACTTCTACAATTATAATCAGTGTTATTTCACAAAAGTTCATTGCTTACATACATTCACTTGTCAAACTCAATAGCTAAAAAGTTAGTTAGTAAAAACAACCTTTTTCTGATACCTGTCAAGAAGTATTACTTTTTTTCAAGTTTGTTTCTCCTTTAAGAGTTTCACCATGAATCCCAGTGAAGCTGTCTGAGAGCGCAAAATTAACAATAAGGATAATGATCACATGTGGTCGCTGTCTTATCTTCCTATAATTTCCGGCATTTTATGACTAGCTACAATGAAGAAGTATGGTGATACTTTGGGAACTGCTATATTTTCTCTTCATTTAGTATGGAAGTAACTGTAAGATCTACAGCCGATGTTTCCTAAGAAGCTCATTAAATTAGTGCTCTACTGGATAAACTACCTTCCCAATGCCAATAGTCTTTTATTTTCCCGCACAAACAAGTGTTTACAAACATTGTTGTCTGTCGGTGATTTTGGCCGCACATTACCATTTCTTCTTCTGTACAGCGATACAAAGGATCTATCGTTGCAAAGAATACTGAAAACAATAACAATGAACAAATTTTTATAGATATTTAAAGACTCAGTAGAGCGAACTTGGAAAACTAAAGTTGGTGAAGCATAAACTTATATAATTAAATAAGAAATTTACATAATTTTGCAAAAGCTGTCTTTAAGCGCGAAGATACAACATGTTATTAAGTGGATTTATATCTACATTTAAGTAATTTGTAAAGAAGGAAATAGTTTCAAAATTTGAATTTGCATAACAAATACTATGTTCATAAAAAGAATGAAAACTGACTTGTATAAGTCATTGTAAACTTTTACTTCTAGTGAAACTGATTCGAAAAAGTCTTATCAAATAGTGTGAAACCAAAGAAGGAAAACAGTATCGGGAAATGAGCGCCCTCTGCGTTTTAATCATTTTGGGATTGGTTGGTCTCGGAGTCGCATATCATCTTGGCTATTTGGATCAGTATGTCGCAAAATTCAAACAGTAAAATGAAATGCTGCATCCAGATGTGAAGTATTTGCTGATGCATTAGTGATTTATGATTGTGTAACATGTGTATATGATAGGGAATGATTTGATATAAATGGCTTCCAAATTATCTATCCAGTGAACGTGAAACTGCTAAATTCTAGTTTAGTGCAATTCTAGTTTGTTTTTGTCTAGCGCTAAATTGTAGTTTGTGTTCTGGATTAAGCAAGAGAAAAATGTTCGAAGTAATTCGTCCGATAGATTCGTGATTCCGAGTAAAAAAAAAAAGGACGTCTTTGCAAGCAACTGAGCTTGTCATATGCATGCAAATGTACTTGGTGGACGGAAAAGTTCAGTAGAATGGTAGCTAGCTAAGTTGAAATGCTTTTATTACGAAAGGTTTGAGGAGTTATCCAACTTCGTTATAATCTTCTCTGGGACATCAGAAGATAATAACATCGAAAGGCTTGTCAGACTTAAGAAAATTTACAACAGCAACAAAATGAAATTTCAAGTTAGATAATAGCGTAAATAAAAACTTATTCAGATTGTGAAATGAAGCATGTTTATACTGATGGCAAAAAATTGCCATAAAATTTAAACGACTCATGAAGAATAAAGATGATCACTGGACTTGCAGAATTATTTTCATAACTTATTATCCTATTTTTTTAACCGAACAATTTCATTTCTTTTATTACCGGTAGTTTCACTGTCATAAAGTTAACTTTAAGAAATTGATTCATTTTTGTTTGAGCCAAAAAATTCTTGGGATTTGTCAGACAAATTAATGTTGTTCTAAATATAAGTAGATGTTAGAAGGCTTTTTCCATCATAGTTTTTTTCAGTATTAGTAGTTTCAAAACAAAGAAACAAAAATGAGGAAGCCTTCTACTGAAATTGATTATGATCAGCAACGCCAACTGATAATTTAATTAACATATCATTTTGCAATTTTAACGCCACGCTTGTCATACACAATTTTGGAAAGATAGCAACAGTATTGATGAATTCGCTCTTGTTAACTGTTAACTCTTACTCTTGTTATTTGCTAACACGTATTAATTTTGAAACATAAGTAAAGCTGATAATGACCAATTTTTATGATAGCAAGAATTATTGGCAGTTAGCAGACAACATATCTGAATTCAGAGGCTAACTTTTCTTTCCACATTTCTTTTTTTTGGCGAAAAGTTTAGTTCAATAAATGATCTGATGGGGAATTTAATAAAAAAAAGGAATGGATGATGAGTGTTTCAAGTGAATAACGATAGATTTTCGCTCATAAAAAAAATACTTGCACAGCAGGAGGAATATTTTCGATATTTAAAATTTTTTTTCGACATTTGTTTATGATATTAATTAGGATATTTGCAGTTTATGAAAAGACCAATTATACAAATTATTAGTACTATTTTCAATTATAGTTTGAAGACATTTAATTTTAATCTTTATTTAAATTTCTGCTCATAGTTGCTAACTTTTCTGTACCTTCTAGCAGCGCAATATTAGTAAATTCTTTCACCTTATTTAGAAAAATTGATTAACAAAATAACAAATAATGGAAACTTATATAAGATGATGTTTTAAAAATTGGATTCATGCTATGAAGAATCTGAACTGCATTGATGAATCCGTTCGGAAGTGATGAAAATTCATGAAAATATAAAAATGATAAGGATTAATAAGTCACTTTTTGTAGAAGAGTCATGAAAATTCAGAAATTGCTGATAAATAGCAATTAAGTGCCATGAAGAGTTAGATTAATAAATGATGAATTGGATTGAAATTGCAGCTACATTCATGAAATTTGTTAGCATTAATTATTATGACTATGCAAACAATGTATTTCCAGGCGCATTTTTACAAAAGACTGCTTAATTTAAGTTGAAATTTGAAGAACACAATTCAAATTCTTAGTTTTAGTTGCATAATTTAAGAACCCAATGGTGGATTACTGATGTGATCCTGGCTTCCGAGAGAAAAAAGACAGTGAGTGAAATAACTGTAGCATTCCTTTCGAGGAAAGAGATGGCCCTGAAAGCTTTTTCTCCTTTACCAGGAATTTGGAAATTTTAATCAAAATTAATGCAGTTCCTTTACTAATATGTTTTTCCTTGCCACTGTTTCTCTCTCTCTTTCTTCCATTTCACTTTTTATTATTTATTTTTTGTTTTCCTTGTCTTTTCCATAAGTTTTTATAACTAAAATTCACTAATTCTATTGCTAAGTTTGCATTCGTTTTTTTGTGACAGTAAAGAAAAGAAAGAAATGAAACAAAAACAAGCGCATAATTATTGAAATAATATTATGGGTAAAAAACTGGATGAATTGGAAGACGGAAGCAAATAATTTTTTTTTTGCTATAGTTCTTGAAAATATTTTGTCCATTCTCTTTCCTAATTACTATTCATAAACAATTGAATTCTGATAATGTATACAACTATTGCGAGAAAAATGAAATGAAACGATTGAACTGGATATAACTTGATCCGATAATTTATTTATCCTAAAATGCGTTCTCGAATTCAGCGACCATAGAGAAAAAAAAAAGATAATGCTGATAACACAAAAGAAAGAGTTTAAATTGTGAAAATGTTACTTTTGTTAAGAAGTTAATAACGGCAAAGTTGATAATTTAGTAAGAAAAAATGTTGATTTTAAAAAATTTAAATGGTTGTAATCAATACGTCTGTCATAATAATATTTTGAAATCAGTGGTTTGAATGAAGTGCAAAATTATACTTATAGAAGTTAATAATGTTAAAATTAATAGTATAGTGAAGACAAGTTAGTGTGACAAAAAAATGGGTAAATTCGTTATCATCGAATAACGACAATTATGCAGCGGAACTCATTCAGTTCAACTGAGACTGCTGAAAGTATATATATATATATATTTATATAATATATATATATATATATATATTGACTTCTATAAGTATATATCATACATATATATTATATCATCATACTTTATATCATACATATATATTATATATATATAATTATATATATATATATTATATAAATATATATATATATAATATAAATATAAATTAATATATATGTATGATATAAATATTTTGAATAGAAGTACAGTGAAATTAAATAACTAAAATTGCAAACTTATCTGATCTTTTGCTTATAAAACCTACTCCTTAAAATAATTTTACTACTAGTTAAAGTGAAGAACTGTATTCTGAGTTTAAACTGGAATGTAGTTAGAAATTAAGCTGAACAAAGAAGTGGTTATAAATGATTGGACAGATTATGCAATTTAAGCTCGTACTAACTCGACTCAAGTAAAAACCACTGCACCAGAATGGAAAGCTAGTCAATGAAGAAATTTAATATATTGTTCGAAGATAAAAATCTGTCAGCGATAAAATTCAAATGAAAGTGAATTGAGTAGAAAAAAAGCTTGCGAAAATGACAAAATTAAGTGGCTAATTTGCAAAATTTATCAATGTGAAACAGAAAAAATTTGCGAATAGTTAGCAGCAACTTTTCGAATTAGTTTGTCTTCTGTTTTAAATTTTTGCGAACAGTCGCTAGTTAAATAATTAGCAAAATGTGTTTGGTCAGTTTAGAATTATCACATTTTACTTCATCCAGTATTTCAAAATTAATCCTAATATATTTCTTCAAAATATTTCACAGAATTTAGTATTAAAATATAAACTGAAAACTAAATCGTGCATTATAAGCCAGTAGATAAAATTAAAGCTAGTTAAACAGAACTGATTATCTGATTTCTGAGATAATTAATTAAAATTATTACGGTAGTCATTTCAGTCTTCTATTACTTAATATTGATTTTAACAATAACAACTGGACCCTTTAATGTCTAGATATTAAAGATAATACTGTTTTTATGGTTGCATTTTCTGCTACTTAAGTTTAATAAAAATAATGAAAATTTCACAATTAAATGAATGCTCTAAAACTTTCATCACCACTACAAAGGTCAAAATTTAAGTTCATAATAGCTTACTTACAATTTCGTAAAATTAGTATTTACGCATGAAATGCAAAATTTTTTGATGCAGAAGATTCAAGTCAAATACGTACAAAGACTTTTGCCTAATGAAAATGACCTTAAAGAATACACTAAGGCACGCTTACGTAGTTTCACAAACCAAAAAGAAAATTATTCGTATATTGCAAAGTTAGTCATTATTTATCCTAATTAAGTCATTTATAATTTGAGGTTTTCTGGAAAAAATATGTCTGATATTTTAGCATAGCTAGATTATTAGTTTCATATGTTTCAGATGTGATAAGAAATAATCGAAAACATAGGTAAGAGCTTTTGTTTCAAGAAAATTTTCAGTCTCAATTAATCAAACAACTGGATTAATGAATAACTAGATAAATTAAATAGCTAGACATTTGAATAACTAGACTTTTTTTAAATACTTCATATCTGGTGTATATTAATTTCTGATTTTACATCTTGCATTGTGAGTTCAATTAATCTGGTTATTTAATTAAGTATGCTGTCCAGTTATGCAACTGATCGGAGAGAAAGCCAATGGGAAATAATGAGGAGTTCTTTTTTCATGAAAAAAATTTTTGGAAATAGATACACATTGAATTTTTCAAATTTGGCCATTTGTGAAATGTGCTTGATTTTTTTTTTTGTCTATCAACTATTAACCTAACTGAGTGTAGATGTTGACGTCAAAATGCTTTTTTTCCACCCTAGCGTTGATTCATTTGTTATTTGGGTAACAGAACCCGAATTTCGGTCAAGGAAAAGTCCCTTTTTTCTTAAATTCCAAGGTTACATCAGTTGATTGTAATATGCTCATGAAGTCTGCCTGCAGCGTTTGTTAAACAATTGCTGTTGCAGCAAATTGAACTTACATTTTATGTAACCATTTCATTATTACTGTTCTAGTATTGTGACTTTTGGAATAGAATTAGTAGTAGAAACTGTTTCAAAAAAAAAAATAGCAGAACATTTTAAGACAAAATTATTCACTCGTTCCAACTAATCTGATCTGAGAATAAACGTAAAATAAATTTGTCAAATTCCATTGTAATGATATCTTTAATTATTTCAGATCATTATATTAAACACTAATAGGCTGTGTAGAAAAGAAATTCTCAAACATTTTGGTTTATTTAATCAAATAAATCAGAAGTTATTGCGCAGAAAATGAGAAAATTCTACTTTTTTTCTAAATTATTCCACAGCAGTATTTATCAATTTTTAACAAAATTTGTAACAACTGTACAAGCTGTTCGTAGAAATAGAAATTAATAAAGAACTGTACTGTAAAATATGAAGGTACCTTACATACCCTTTGTTGTGGATGAGAAAATTGTCATCATTTGTTGATTGATATTCAGAATCGTCCTCACCATCAGATGGATCAGTTGCCCGAATAAATCTGGAAATATGATTCTTGCATGGGGTTGTATTAGGATAGATCGTGAAGATGTAGTCAGAGAGAATCAGGTACCTGACGTTGTAACGCAGCATCCTATAATTATGACTGCGGTATCTTTTGCAAGGATTTATCGTTTCACTATTTCGCTGAAATTTATTTTATTGTTTGTATCTCAAATAATAATTATTCTAATCTATATTTTTGATATTAAATTTAAAAAAGACTTTAATTTCTTATATAATGTTAGAAAAAGATCCATATGAACTTTTGTATATGAATGCTTCAATATCAAATTAGAATAATTTTGTGTGAGATAAAAAGTCAAGAAATTTTCTTGAGGGCTAATAGATGTTTTATAAATGAGCAGTATGTTAAATAATGTTTATCCGTACTGTTTGGATTGTCCTCATATTATGATGGAGCATGAGTCTTCATCTGAAGATTTAAATCTGAATAATGAATCCAATAAATTAACTGAATCTGTAAAATCTATTAGCGAGACAGATTGAAAACAAATGATAACTTAATTTGATCTTACAGCACACTGAATCGCATCGTAGCGATTACGTTTTATTTGCATTTTTATTCCTTACCTTTGCAACTTATTTAAATATTGAAAATTCGTCACACTTTTATATAAGTACATGAGATAGAGAAATCCGTCATTTCTCATTAAAGTCTAGCATTTAACTGATTTTTCTAATTATAGATTTCAGTGGGATTAATCGCTGAATTCGTTAATCGTGTATGTAGGAAATTAAATGCCGATAATGAGCCGACAAGCCAAACTGATGAATAAAGAGGAGCGTAAGGTACGAGGTATAAGATTAGGTAGTAAAGCTCGTGTAGGAGGTTCGCGAGCAACGAGACTTGGAGTTTCACCAGAGATTCGTAGTCTTCAAAAGGGACGAATCAAACTTGGTAGTGTCGCTCCGTTATTATCAAGTAGAGCCAAAGCACTGGCTGTGGTACGTTGGCATTTTCCAACAGAACTTCTGAAATCCATTCCCAGAGTTGAGCTTCTCCACTTCCATCAAAATTCAGCTTTCAGAAGGAACATTACAAGTGCTATTCGGATGACGAGGCGCATCACTTGTCTGATAAAAGCGGGGATAGCAGCTTCTCAGAGAATGATTATGGCGACGAATTTTATGACGTGGATCGAGACCATCGATCTTATGGCTCCTGCCGCACGCATTTTCATGCTAAGTGCATCCAGTTTTGATATCCTTACGCAAGTTTTTAAAATCCCAAAATTATTTTAACTTTGAATTTAGGAGCCACGATGAGCTCGAACCATCATCGTCATTTCCGTCGCCGATCTCAGCTCTGGTGGAGGCACCTAGAGCACGTAAATCCGCTACCATAACTTCGGTTTCTGCTTCTACTAAGTTAAATTCAAGCTCAAAACTCAAGAAAAATTCCGCTCATTCTAACCCCAAAGACAAAAATAAAATAATAAAAGGAATAAAACGGACATCTCGATCTGGCGCGATAACAAGATCACGTAAGTACAATATGCTTTTCCTGCTAACATATATTTTTGTAAATTATGGTATCGATGAGAAACCAATATTTCATGCTTAAATTTTTAGAGCGGCTTTGATGAATGAAACTAATGATTAGTGGAAAAGAAGCTTTTTCGGGTAATGAATCAAAAAGAAGAATTAATTCATCATTTTCGTTACATCGTATTCTTGCTACCGAGTGAATGAGGAGGCACAAATTCCGCATGGGTTGTATTTCAAGAAAATGAAATGAAATGAGAAACACTGGTGTTATGCACGAATGAGGAAGTTCAAAAGCTTCCACTTCTCACTGGCAAGTACTCTATACAGTGCAAAAATTTAAAACTTATTATCAAGTTCGTGCTGGATATTAAAATGTTAAAACATTGCGACCAGAAATACAGTAAAAGAAGGTCCGAAGCAACGTCACCTGAAGCTAATTAAATCCCACTTCATCATTAGCAAGTTGTATCAATAGAGTGGAAATGAAATGCTAAAACATTATTCCTCGAATTAATCTTCAACTATGTGAGCAGTGCACTATCACATGAAAATAGTAGAAGCCTTTTTTCTCTTCCAAGGTGAATATTTGTGTTATCCTCCATCTCAACTCATATATTGCCTTATAATTCACTTCATAGCAAAAAATATTAACAGGTCTGCAGAATTACTTTTTTAACAATTTAAAACCATCAAAGAATAACTGCTTATAGAATTCCTCTCATAAATCCTTAGCTTCTCTGTGAAATCGAAGATGAGTTATGCAATAAACATGCCCAGTTATTACTGCAATAAGCGCACTGTCAGATACCATCTGCGCAGTTAAATTAGTGTCGTCACACAACGACAGATATATCTTCATTGCTTAACCTCAAAATTTGCTTTCACATTGCAAGCAGTGCTAAGTTTGCTAACAGCGCAAGATTAATTTTGGATCTAAAATACAGCATGTCTTTCTGACCCATAGCCTGCTCATACCCTGATATATTCTTCGACTGTCATATGCAAATGCAAACACAGAGGGAGAGAGAGAGAAAGGGTCAATTGTTATAGCACTTTCTGCGGAATGAATAAAACATTTTCCTTTAGCAAGCTGCAAGTAACGCTATCAAACCGCTTTTTTATTCAGAAACAATTCGAAACCATTGTTGCGTTTTGAAAGTTTCAGTGATGTCAATCAGTTTTTCGAGGTGTAGTGAAGCCATTTCGTGAAGCTTTCAGTAGACAAGAAGTAACGGGTTCAGTGTTTCACTTTCTGCTGAATTTCTGCGATGTATGTATCCAGCTGGCCTGTGTAATAAGCTGCTCCGAGGCCTACCACAATGGCCAGGAATAAGAGCACCAAGAAGTTCATCTTCTAACCTTCCTGAAGATCGCTCACCGCTATCCAAATCTCTAAAAAAAAAGTACAATGGCTATTCGTGACTTCAGATGTTCTATATAAACACTTACACTCTGCCCGATATAGTTGAATTTTTTGAAGAGCAAAATAATTAGCAAATTTAGCCCAAATTCATAAGCTTTCAAACTTCATTGCCTCTTATGAATAGGGATTAGTAATCTGTACATACTGATTTCAAATTCTCGTTAAAAAAGTAACAGTTAAATAAAATAATTATCCGGACTATCACTGCTGCTAGCTCCTTCGAATATTTTAAAATAGTTCATTTTTGAAACGGTTCTGTGTTTAGACAACACTTTAACCTACTTTACTTGAATTACTCGACCTCATCATCGTTTCTTCTTGTTAAACTGAAGTTTCGCATATTCTTGTAATTCATAGTTCATCAATCCATCTGGTAAATTTTACTTGAAAAATAAATCACATTAACATAAGCGGAATTAAATACCGACCAATAAACTAAAGCTGCCAAAGACGACTTACATGCTAATTTTTTAAACAGGACCACAGTCTACATTATGATCCGATGCTCATAACTTATTTGACTTTAAACTCGGAAAATTTCAAATTTCTTCCAGCTGTTATCCAAGACCTAAACTGATATACATAAATAAGGATTGTTCGTGACGAAGGACAGTTCGCTGTATAGCACCTAAGCCAGCTAATCAATTGATTCTTCCACTGTTAAACATTTTACTTATTCTGATGATGGAGTCTAAAAATAGCACGCACTAACATGTGTTGAAGGTTTCATTACTTCATTATTTTCAATTGCATTCAGTGCAGTACATTCCCCGAACGTGAAGTGATTTCATCACATCCGAAAAGAAATATCGTATGACAGCACTGCATAGCGTGAAGCGTGGAAAGATTTTCTCAATATAAAATTAATATATAACATTTATTCGCTCGCAAAAGTAATAAAAGTGAAGATCTAATTTTAACAACATATACATGCCAAGAATAAAAACAACATTCCCAGAACTTATCAGGATTTTAACACTGCAGACATTTACTTGAGGTACATGGTGCTTCAAACAGCAAAATAAATACTGGAATTAAACGTTACGAGATATTCAACAATATATCTGTGAATATGATCGGTTACGATATTTTGGGGAAAACTTGAAATAAATATTCAATGGATTAAAAAGATAAATCTATATATATGAAATTAAAAAATAAAGATTAAGCATAATAATACGGTCTTTCATGGTGAAATGCTATGAAAAGTATACATGTAGAAACTAAGGCAAAAATTTCGATAATTAATAAAAAGAAGGCAATCATGATGACCACTTCTCCGGTTGACTCCAAATAATCCGATATTGCCGTAAAGCAATCTGGCTGAAATAGATATTTTAAAAAAAGCATTTTAATAGAAACAATTTTTGATTAATTTTTTATACCGAAAAACAACACCCAAAATACTGATTTTTACCTCCTTTCTTCCTCTTACCACAGCAAAAACTACTGCCTTTACTAACTTTGAATATGACAGCAAAATCCAAATAAATAATAGGTTTAAATGTAATCCTGTGCAGGTCTAGGTTACTCTCGTTCAAAATCAAAATCATAAGATTTTGGTGATGCACTAGAAGGATCGATAACTTTTTCTAGCTTATTTCTTCTACATACAAGGTTTTCTGCATTCCACTTACCTCAACAATACCATCTTCTACAGAAATTTTAGCTAGAGGAAAAATATTCGTATTCCTTGTACAAAAATTCCTATCTTTTAAAAAAAGATCAAAAAGAGTAAAAAACAGACCATATTTTGCAGTTCACGCTGGCAGGACTTCTGTTCCACGTATAGGTTCTTCGTTTCTTGAGTTGCACCACAGCATTGAAACAGATCTTCGATGGGCTTCAAAATTTTCGAGTACTTATCTTCTGAGCTGCCGGTTGCTGACAGCAGCCTCTGGAAAAAACAGATACTTGTATGCAGGAAAATTAAAAAAATGAGAAGCAGAACCTATTAGAACTGTTCTCGAAATTTCACCATATCATACAAGATTAAAAATCACTATAATCATTAAAGATTACCTCAATTACATATGATTGAAAGAATAAAGCTTAAATTGAAAATTACAATGACTTTCAAAGCAATTAGCTAAACTAGCAATTTATATATCGTCATGAATCGCTTGAGGTAATGAAGGTAATGAAATGATAAACAGCGTATAATATTCAACTAAGCCATTACCAAGAGCTTACTTCGTTTCATGCCAGACTTAACAACAAATGACCTACTAATATTTTATTCCAACTTGCTATCAGCATAAATCTTTACTTCTACATTTTAATCCACATTTTCATTACAATCATTATTAATATTCGTGATGTCTGTTCTTGAGAACTCAGTAATGTGAAAATAGACGAACTAAAATATATCCTATTTGTCTTTCAAGACACATATATATTTATTTCATAACAGTTTTTTTGGAAACAGTTTCATAAGTTAAATAAAACTTTTTTGTCCATTCGACATTACTTTCATGTGTCATGAAAGATAATCTTACTACATGCTTAAACTATAGGAATTTATTTATCGTCTTCTTTTTCTAAAAAAAAATGATTTCTAGAAAGGAAGGAATCTTATTTCTGGAAACCAAATCTATCGGTCACAATTTGAATGTTAATACTAAGAAACAAGAAATTTACATGTAAAGCATTTAAAAACTGGCTTTTGCTAGTCACCGCAAATATTACTGTGCCAACTTCAACTGCTGTAAGGATTAACACAATGACGAAGAACTGAAAAGAAAAAACATTAGAGGATTCATTAAATAGTTAAGACAATTATCACAGCAAAAGCATGAATGCAAATGTAGAGGAAAAAATAAATGATATTCACAGAGATCGTTCTAATCAAGAGTTTCAAGATTTTATTTACTTATGAGCTTCATGTTTACGAGATCAATATCTCAAAAGATTTAATAAGTGGAATTTTTGGTAAGGAGACGTAAAAAAAGGCGACCTATTCGGATCAATATACAGATGCCTTCCATAATTACTACGACCTGATAAATTATTTAAATTTTTCCAGTGCATAAATTTATAACTTACGAAAGTTAACAATATGGTACTTTCATAAATCGTACCACAACAACCAAGGAAACCAACCAGAAACAGGAATGCTCCAACAACCACCAGTGTCCACAAAGATGCTTGATACTGAAATAATACATCCAAGTGTTATATCTCAATAAAGAAACAACTATTTTTGTTGTTTAAAATCGATTCGCCTTTGGGTCAAATGACAAGCTAACCAAAGGTCCAGGGTTCACATCAAATTAACGGATAATTCAGTTTCGTTTTAGTCTTTATTACTATGATTCAAAAATACAAACAGTGGTGAAGATCCAAATTATCATGTCAATTTAAAATCTAAAAATTTGAGTAAACTTACTTTCGCCAATATATTGATATCTTCTTTGTGTATTTCTCTCGCTTCTTGTAGTTTTACAGTAAAATCTTTATCCAAATTACCCCATAATGACAAGCCAAAAATGAATGCCCCGAATAAACAGATCAGTAAATTTGCAGTGAAAAATAAAAATTTCAATGTTCGATTGCCACAACCATGAACCATTGTAGAAATTGCTGAAATCGGTTTTATGTTATCATTCTCAAACCAAAACGACTAAAATTCTCTTAAAATGGATAAAAAA
The DNA here is from genome assembly GCA_003640385.1 of Setaria digitata. Classification (NCBI taxonomy): domain Eukaryota; kingdom Metazoa; phylum Nematoda; class Chromadorea; order Rhabditida; family Setariidae; genus Setaria; species Setaria digitata. The sequence goes on along the minus strand of RCAB01000027.1, from coordinate 9,994 downwards.
AGAAATAGAAAACCAAATGCAAAGAAGGTGTTATCTCCAATCCCAGCTTATCAGCGGTTCCTACGAATATATTATTCGCCGTGGTAAGATAAGCGGGAAGTTTTCAACATTTCAAATGATTTACAAAGGCAATAATGAGTATCAATCAGCAAACAGTGGCTAACATTAAACTAAGAATATTCGGAAGTAATTAATCAATCGGACTTTCCCCATTAATTTATTGAAGTTCTCTCTGCGAGTACTGTTATTTGACAGATATTTTTTTTTACACTTACGTCCTTCAAACATGATCTGTAAACTGAACTTTTAAGTTACAAAACGCTAACTGGTTATCTTTTTCTTTAATAATAAAATGATTTTATGACAGCCTCATTTCATATCTCATCATTCTGTCTCAGAACGGTAAAAATTTAAACCAAACACTTATCAAGAACAATTAACACATTACACCATTCCAGAACAAAACAAACCAGAATCGAATTTGTCATCAAAATCAGAGGAGATTAACAACAAAAAGAAGGAATGAATTACATATTCTAATTAAACGCGGAGAAACCAAGCATAAATTTCTTACTAGAAATTGAAAATATCGGTTGAAAACAATTCAGATTTTTAAACTGGTTTTATAGCCTTTTAAATAAAAAAAAAAATATCAACCAAGAATAAATTTGTGAGTTAGAGCACAAGACTGGTTGCAAAATAATTAATGGTCATCATCGAATTGTCAAACTCGTATCTGTAATTTGAAGCTTACTAGAGAAATGAAAGAATATAAAGAAAGGCGGTAGGTAAAAAGAATTCCAGAACTTGCTATTTCATGCATACATCATCTTGTCATGGAAATTTAAAAAATTTATAAAAGTCCAATAACTGAATCCACCGAACAAAATATACCAGATTAATGGATCTTTATGAATTACATTTCATACGATGATGATGTTTCGTATGATAAGTTTTTGATAAAAGAAGAAATTTATGAGTGATGATAAGAAAAAACGTTAACGTTTCATGCTGGAAGGAAAGAAAACACAATAAAAGAGAAATGCTTATTTCCCACCTTTTTTGCAACTGCTCTCTAAATCTTTTGATAAAGGGGTAAGGAAAAATGACGAATACAGGGGTTGACCTGTGTTGTCAATAGTGAAAATAAATAGTGAAAATGCAAAAAAAAAATCAAACAATAAACAGTCTAAAAGGGGCCATCACTACAAATAGAAAGCTTAGAAATTCCATTAAAGAAGTAAAAGGAATTGAATTAAATTGAAAAAAATTTAACGTGCTTCATCCTTTTTTGATAAATACTACTAAAGCAGTAAGACTAATAATTTATCAACTTTATGCTGTTGCGTGCCTCACTGAGAATTGATATCTAAGTGAATTATTTTAAGCAAAAAGCTACTACATTATATATTAGATCTTGAACCTGCTACCCAAGATTTCAAGAGTTGTTCTGGACATCATTTCCATGGAATTTAAAAACAGAAATGGAAATAAAAGTCAAAAATGATATCGGAGAATAGTGAAATCCATTGAAGAAAATGAAATCAATTTTAAAAAATCTCAGTTAGTCAATACACTGTAGAAGATGATATTAACATTTGTTTCAACAAATACACTACGTTTGTCCTTCGGTAAGTGAAGGAATAATTTTCGAAACTGAACAAAAGTTTTTCTGAAAATGCAATCACATTTGAAATTTTTATTAAAAAAAAAAGTACTGCGAGGAGTGAATGTCCTGTCGAAGTAAAATGTTCATAACAATCTTTTTTCTTTTTCTTAATACAAAATTGTCACATTTGAGAAATAAGGATAAGAAATTGGAAATTTTCATCCTTCTGAATACTTACATCGTTAATACCAAAAGTTCTAAAGATTTCGACCAGAACTATTGGGCTATCGTGAAGAATTTCCTTTTTTAGGACATACCAGGGAACTTGCTCGCTACGAATATCACCAGTCAGTAACTGAGTTTATAACTCACTGTGCTCCCTCACTGCTTATTCCAGTTTAAGATTTCAATGATTATCCAGGCGACTTGAGTAAGCAAGACAGTGAGGAAGTTACAAATTCTTTAAATATTTTGAAAACTGCTGAAACGAAAAAGGCATGGAATAGGATAGCAACTAAGAACTAATAGTAAGAGCCGCAATCGCAAAGACTCAGTCAAATCCATGACGGGATTCATTGGGAACCCGGAAATTAAGTTAGGTTAAACAGTTAATTTGATTAACATACGCAGAATATAACTCAGATCCGGAAGATAATTATTACGGAAGAATCGAGCTCTCTCCATGTAACCATAAGTATTTTCCATCCGCAAATTCATTTCAGTTCAATTTTCCTGGACACAGGCCAAGGGCTGTGATAATTCTGCGACCAGCGCTAGATGCAGCTGATGGCCTACCACTCTTCTCCGATTTTCTGGATCTATGCATTAAAATAGCCGACAAATGAGCACATGAAAATACGATTTTGAGATGAGACCTAAGAAACATAGATTAAATGAGTTGCATTAGTTGATCGGAACTGACATTACAGCATGTGATGAGTGTTAAAGGCTTTGTTACTCTATTGCTAACTAGAAGTCCTCAAATTCAAAACCGAATTCCTCTCGAAACAGCAAGCGACAAGAATATGAGCAGCATCTAGTTAGCTTCAAATCTCCCGATGACGTGCGACTCCTGACACTCATAATGTGACCAGAGGTCATCTCAGGCGAGAACAGTCAGTGGCACAGGTAATCAACATCTGCCTATCCTTAGAGAGGAAGGATGTAGAATAAATGAAAGCAGAGCACGGATGATCTCGAGTCAACTTGTAACTCTACTTCCACCCAGGTTCGCCACAGTTCCGTCTCTGCGACACGAAAATCTACGGCTAAGCACGGATGAACTCTCCTCACTGCTTCTCTTACAGGTCGATAACTGTCTCCTTCTGCTCCTGTCGCCTGACTCCTAATCGCCGTCCATACAACAAAAAATTCTTTCTCATTCTTCGCTATTCTCTCCATAGTATTATGTCTGTTTTTTGTTTTCTTCTCTCTTCCTCTTTCTTTCTCCCTCTTTCTCTCGAAAAGTTTCGAGCGAACGCAAACTGTTTCAGGTGAAACCAGGTGAAACCAAAGATTTGATAATTGGCGTGCGATGTAATAAAACCTTACAGACACGTAGCCAGAGGAAGAGGTTCGGAAGGACTCCCCCATCTCGCAGGCCGGTTTCCCTGCATTCGAAATTTCAATTTGTCCATTTGCATACTGGCTATACACCGGTACTCTTAAACTGGATGTGTGGGTGCTGCTACATCCTAGTTCTGACCTCGGTGTGAATCGTTGACTTAACCTTTATATAACTGCAAGGGAAAGAATCAGAGCTGTATGATTCATACATTTGAGAGACCATATATATCATTCGGTGTTTCCGGGATCAATGCAAATCATTTGGGAAATGTTTACAACGGGTTTTATTTGAACTTGTGATTCGGATTTTCGATTTAATATCCTGGTGATTTCAAGTAGAAATTAAGTGGAGGGATGTCTTACGGCTTGTTCTTCAAAAACCCACACCTTTGTTACATATTCTTCTGAAGTATTTGTTGTTTCCTTACATCACGTTACCTTTAGTTTATCCTCTATTTTCAGGATTCTCCTCATTCTGCAATATCTCTTTCAACCTTTGTTCCCCCCTGCTTACTCATTTCAAGATGCTGCAAGCTACTGTCCTGTTTGTTTGAATCCATATGTAACTGCACAGCATAGACTTTCCATATAGTCTCTTTCGGACAAAAAAGTAAGAATGAGGCATAATGGAGTGCGTGATTAGCGCAAAGAAAGCATTATGAGATTTAATTTAATTCATATCTGTGCGAGAGATATAAGAAATAGGAGACTTTAAAGATAGAATAAACGGGTTGATGGGACGTCTGCAGCACTTGAATATAACCGGGATTGGCAGTTACCCAAATTTGATTGCGAAAAGTATGGTGGCGACAAGTCGGACATGATTTGGGTCGGAAGGGCTTCTCCACTACCCTCAGGTCCCTGAAGTTCGAGTTTGAACATACTGCTGTGTATGATGGCTCGATATTTGAAGTATAATAAGTAAGATTTAGAACACTTTTCATTTCCAGAATGCAAATGCAATATGGCAGTGCCATCAGGTGTAGAAGGAATCGTAACATACTGTGACGATCGCTTAGCTCGAATATGGATTGAAGCTGTGAAACGTGAGAAACAGATAAGTTTTGCATATCGTTCAAGACATTACAGTCTTGGTGATTGGTTATTGGTGTCGCTAACAACAGATGAAGTACACAAGATCACTCCTGTTCTAGAAACTCGAGTCCTGGAGATTGGTGTCGTACAGGTACTTCTAAGTTTACGTTTGTGGTTCTCGTCCATATTTTTTGTACACTGTCAGTTGGGCCGTATCCCTCCCGACTTTATATTGTATTTTTCATCTTGATTACAAATACACGTTAAATAAAATATGCCGAAAACCAACATTTCAAAACATTGCTAACATAACTTCATATTATTTCTTCATAATATTTTTTCTCTATGTTCTATATGTCTTACTTGTCTTATTTAGACCAACCAAAATTCCTTACAATTGCTTGATTTTAATTAATTTTTTTTAATATGCGATAAATGGTAAAGCTATATGCCATTCTCAGTGTGTATTGCTAGTTTTCCTTTTTATCATCCTAAGATATGCGAATAACTTTCACTTCTCTTGTTTAGTGTTTAATAATTTGTTGTTCAAACGTTATTTCAATTTCCGAACATTTTTGTGGAATTTGATTCGAAATCTACCTTTTTCGTTTAGGTCAGAACCCAGGTGATATTCGGACACTGTGATGAGAAAATTGGCCATGGTACCATTATTCAGTCGAAGTACTTTAAGCGTGTGGCTGTATTTACTCCATTTACTGGGATTATCTTAGGCCGAATCTATAAAGTCTATGTAGAAAGGTTTTTTATTCTTCTCTTCTAGTTGTTCCGTACTGACAGGCGCGACTGAAGCAATCCCTATCACAAGATTTTGTTTTTTTCTTTTTTTGACCGTCTTAGAATAAATCCACCATCCAGAGTTTGGATGTAGCAACAGGTATTAAGAGTAGGATCATCATAATTGTAACTTCCTTAAGTTATTGCTTTCACTTTTCCCTTCTCTTAATACTTAGTGCCATATTCGATCGGAAATACGTTTTTATTATTATTTTAAAAATGTTCATAACGCTTTTTCCTGTGTTTTTGAATGGATATTCAAAATTTTTATCATCAAATAATTTTTTAGGATTCCTCAGAATCAACAATGGAATGAGGAAGTAAGTGGTACGTACTGGTTCGTTTCATCCAACCAGATCCCTGAACTTCTTCCAATTAGTAAATATCCAAGGAATGATATACAAGTAGGAATATTTTACTTTTTTTTTACGGAAGATTCTAAAAACAGTTTCTCATAACTTTTTTAATTTTTCCCATTAATTTGAATCCTTGTTTTAGCCTTGTTGTCGAGTGTTTCTTCTTTAATACACCGCTTGTTTGCTGCCTGCATAAAGAAAAGATTTGAAAAATGCCATTTACATAACAGTATTGGATTGGAACAACCTTCTGATTCTCTCACTTCATTCCTTTCCAGAATATTCTGCTTTTGGCTTCTCTAAAGTTCCTGAAAAAAAAATGCTCTTAATTCTCCAACAATATTCACTCGTCTGGAAATATTAAATGTTGGCATTATTTCATTTATAACGTGCAGGAATATATATATGTACTAATCCAAATTAGAATCTTCGAATTTCTTTAGAGTATATTAGTGCTTTTTGCAGCTGACGGTCTCTTTAATAGGTGTAGTGGTTAGTAAAGCCAAAAGATATACGTTTGTTTGGACACCAACTCTTGGGGAAGGAATATGTGAAAATCATGATAGTTTGGTGATTGGTAGATGGATTAGATTCACAATCAAGTGAGTTCGTTTTATTTTTTTTCTTTTTTTTTTTCAAAACAAACTACAGACTTTGAAAAATAGTATATATAGCTTGAAATGTATTTCCGGACTGAAGTGTTGGTTTTCATTACTTGCTGGCCCGGAATACTCTTCAAAAATAACTTTAATGATTTATTAGTTTGCTTAATGCTTTCTGAATCCATAGCAAGGTTTTTTTTTTTTACAGTCCATACTATAGAAATTTTAACCATGTGAATATCAATTTTCGTGTTAATAATTGGACCATGGCCGATCCAGTCTTAGACTCCATTTCACTAAAGAATAGTCTAATGGTTCGTTTAAATTTCTTAAAGATTCTTAAAGTTTTTCTTTGTAATGATTTAAAGATTTTTTTTTATTAGCAATTCAGAAGACAAGAATCATTTATAAACTAGTCCAATCTTCGATATTCAGAATAAGAGGATTTTCTCTCGCATGTCATAAATCCAATGATTTCAGATTCTTATATCTTTTTTTCTGTCCAAGAAATACGGCTTCAAATTCCTAGTTCGAAAAAGATTTAATTTGTATGAAATAATTCTGTTCCTATTATTGAATGTCTTTCATTCCAGCTTATATCAAGTGTATTCGTTCCTTATCAGCCCAGAAATAAATTGGTCGCGGATTGGGTAGGACCAATTACAGATTGGGATCTTGTATTGAGAAAAGTTGTGCATAGTTTTGGAGTTGGACAGACATACAGAATAATATTGAAGCGTGTAAAAAAAAGCCCAGAAGAACCAATTACTATATGGAACGTCCATAAAGTCTTGGTATGGCATATACAAATAAAAGTTCTAGCTTTGTATTTCTTTCCTTCCAATTATTTCGTCCTATTTAATGGCGTGCTGCTTGTTCACAATCTCTAAGGTATTCTCTGTTTCCGATCGAAATGTAATGTACTAGTTTCCGTATTACATCCAGGATCATGTGAATATAAGTAGGAAAACTGGTATTGTTTGCTTCGTGGACATCAAGAAGTCTTCAGCATTAGCTTATGCGAAAGGTGCGAGTCTTGCAGATGGTCGAATGTTACAGGTTGATTTGAAAGTGTTAGTTTTTTCAAAACTGTATTGTTGAATTCTAAATATTTGAATATTTTTAAATTTTAATGTTTTAAACCTTAGACATTAATTTTAAATATTTACTATATTGTTACAAAACTATATTGTTAAACTGCCAGTAGAACTAATGTGTAATAAACCTTCTGTAATCTTAGAATCATTTTAATACACTAGTGTGGTATGTTGAATTTCAGATTTGAATCAGTCCCAGCACTTGGTGATTGGTTCAACTTCGAAATAAATGAAAGTAGTCAAATTTGGAAAGTCGTAAGTGCTGTTAAAACCCGGAAATTATGCGCATCTCATATATTTAACGATCAGCTGGAAGTGCGATATTTTCGATGTTTTATTTACACTAAAATGGAATGGCCCTTCCAACACCCCATTACAGACTAATTGTTTAAACGGTTGTTATGTCTTCTTTGAAGCTACTGTCTAGAGGTTGAGTTGTTTTTAGAAATGTTGTTTTCCCGTCGTCAGACATTGTCGGTATTGTGGCGGTAATACGGGAAAAAAATTACGAAATTTTTTCTTAAATATTGAGTTTTAAGGTTGAAACAGAAGTTATATTAACTGATAAAATCTCAACGAAGGGCCACCGAATAATGCTTTCGGTTGTTCTTGGAGCAGTAGCAGATGATGCAAATAGGTTGCCGAATATTGTTTTGGATGTTTCAAAAAAATACACTGTTTGGTGTACAGCAACACAAGTAGCAGCTCCAGGCGATCCTTGTTGGAGAATAACTAACTTCTGTTCTTTGCCTGTAGGTATTATTTTGTAAGCACTAATTATTTCGCTTCGAATTCTAGTTCATGCTAGAAATATGGCAGTATTTTTGCGAGTGCGATGAATGGAGTCTTCATTGCTAGAGATCTTCCGATAGGTTACTAGATGCTTCAATAAAATTCCAATTCTTAACAATTCTCCATATTTTTTTGAGAATAAATATATAAAAATGTCGAATTATGCGTCCATACTTTAAAAGTGATAAATCAAGATTTCACCAAGGTAGCAAAGCTTAATACAAACGCTGGAAGACTTAATGGTACTTCCTGCATTGCATATATTGGCATTGTTGTGAATGAATGCCGTACAGCTTGTTTCGTATGGACACCTTCACTGAATGAAATTATTTGCTATTGTAAAGATGGTTTATTTATTGGTGATTGGATTCGGTTTTGGATCAGGTGTTTTCCCAGTTTTATATTCTTCCCTTTTCATTTGTAAAAAATTCCCGCACTCACTTGCTTACTTATTTGGTTATCCATAATTCTTTCAGATTTCTACCAAATCAAAGAGATTCAGTGTTAGAAATTTTGCTTTTGCTTCGAACAGCAGCTAGTAGAGCAGTAGAGGAAAAAAAAAACGGTAGAAATGTAGAGTCTTTGTAGGGGATTTAGGTTGGTAGAATAGCGAAGGTAATTAATATAACTGGCTCTCACGCTTTGTATTACTTTTTTCATATTTTAGGAAAAAGCAGCGATCAGATCCCTGTGACAAACTCTTCCTTGTAAGCGATTGGCAAAAAATTGACAGTCTTTACCGTACGCGTCAGGAAAAAAACACTGCTGTGGTAAAGTCTAATTTTAAAACCTTTCAGTATTTGAAAATCGAGTATGCTTTTTATTTTTAGAGTATATAATATCTAATAAATTTTATATGATAACTGTAATATAAGTCTGCAGGTTACAGTGGAATTAGCGGTATCGAAACATCATAGCAGTCGCCATCCTCCATCATTACCTTTTTTTGGCAAAATTCTCGATAAGAAAGGTTGTTTTGGAGCACGCATTAATGGTATACGTGGACAAGTAATCGAGATGGATATGAAGTACATCAGAACTGAGAAAAGTCTTCCCAGCTGGGGCATTGTCTTTGTTTCAGTAAAGGTGTGGATATCCAGAATTATCCTTCGTTAATTTAAAATTTCTTGGACTTGGCATTGTTAGAACTGTGGTTCCGCAGTTGGTAAAGTTACCCTTGACTGCTAAATAACTCAAAAAGATTCATTATGGACGTATGGAAATGTTTTTCGAATTGACGACTACTCATTTCATAAATATATGATTTTAATTTATGGAAACCTTCACATAGTATGAATGAATATTCTCTTGCAAGAGCCACATAAATAAGCACTGATCAACCAAAAGTGAATAATGCTGCAATACCGTCTATTGTTTATTTTATTTTATTTTTTTTTTTTAATGTATTTCTTCAACTTGGTAACTTAATGTTCTTGATAACCATTGATTTTTTTTTTTTGATTTTGAGTTGAATTGACAGTTGAATGAGCGCTCAAATGGCACGGTTAAGTACGCAGTTTCCAGGCAGTTAGAAAAATATCTAAGTTGACCAGATACTCTTTAATAATAATTTTTACTTCACCAATTAATCTGTTCACTACATAGTCTTTGTCTTTGAACTTTATTATCTTTACAACTCCATGAAAACTCAATAGTTAATTCTGCCATTTGAGGACGAGTTACTTCAACCTTATTTTTTTTTAGTTCGGTTTATTCATTCACTTTTTTCTATGTTTTTGTTAGTCGAGGTATGTTTCTGAAGTTTATTTTATACTGGTTTCGTTTTTATTAAAGGTTCAGAAATTTTCTTGTCATCATATTGATTTGGTTTCAGCGTATTACTTTTCCAGCAAATTTCAGGATGCTCAAACAGCTGTTAAGTCCATTCAGCATCCCATTAACTTTTTGCGCGCCGACAGTTCAGATTTTGGTGAATACCCCTCTCATCATTTCGACAGGGTAAATTATGAAAAGAATTCTGTGGCTTCATCCAACGAAGAAAACAAGGCACACGGTGATTGTGACAGCGCAGGTGATCTTCAGAAGGTATTTATATAATATTTATATAATAATGATTTATAAATAATGATTTACTTATATAATATAATATAATAATTAATATAATAATAATATAATATAATA